>JAZHYW010056899.1:0-10911 GCA_037355805.1 Ixodes ricinus
CAAGGCAGAACAATAACGGGGGTGAAGCTGCCAGTGCGAGCTTATAGTTCACTAAGGTACTCACGCTCACCGATTTCACAAAGGTGAATGAGGTGTCCCGTGTGACCTCTGTACAGTAAACTCCTAGATTGCAAGGATAAATTGCAATAGCATTGACACTGTTGCACAACGTACAGTTCATATAAGGTGTTGATCTACTCAAGCTTTTTGCTGGCTAAAACCGAGCTTGCTGCATAGACGTAGCCTAGTCGAGCCAAGTGTGTGGGTGTGATGGCAAGCTCTATAAAATCGCAAAATGTTCTCAAACTCGTAGCTGGTTAATTATTTTTGTATGAAAAGCAAGTTGTTGGCAACTTCTATCAATTTTAATTATGGTGCTGAAAAAAAAAGTTTTATTTGCGCAATCAGTTTACGAGAGTATATGCAGCATTCTGCAAGTAAAACCTCCCCCGAATTTTGTAACCTTTCCGAATAAATTTCAGGTCTCTGCCGCAAAACCTTAAAAGAAACAAAAAAAAATGGTTTTAAGACCATATTTATGGAACATCCCTTTAGTTCAGAAATGGTTCTCGATTGACGTCTTCATCTAATTCTAAAGAAAAAAGTTGTGTTCATGTTGCTTCGAGCATGCTCAAACCACTAAGTTGGAACGGGAGATCTCATTCGTGCATCTCTGGGTTGGTCGAAGATTAACATACTAGTGGCAAAACAAAAGGAGAATTTAGTTTCATGACTTACCGAGTCCATTGTTTTGGGTTGTCACAGAGTATATTTCTGGCCGTAGATTTTTGTTGTGCCGTGACACACTAAAAGCGCCTCACTGTTTCACAGAAGGCTCGCCCTATAGACTGGTTCATGCACTTGCATTTGAGTGTGGCCATGTGCGTGGTTCCTGAAGGTTTTGCAATATTGGCTGAAAGTTTTTTTTACTAATGGCCAAAGGTTTCTCACTATAGGCGACATCAAATCTATCCGCTATCTACGAAAATGTTCGCTCGTAACATCGCCAGAATTATTTTACACCCACGGTAAATGAATGATGCGTAAAAAAGGGCCACCGGACAGATAATGCCGGTGTGTGCTCGTCTCGGCGGTTACGAGGCAACGTAACACACTCGAGCACACTTTTAACGCACGTGCTAACCAGCCTCGTATTACGGCGCACATGCAATATTCTGGCTTCTCTCGTCAGAGCACAAGACCCACGCAACGTGAGGTTTGCGCTGCCGTCCAGTTGGCGTCTTTTCATTCGGCACTCACCCATCCGTCTGTGCCCTTGTCTTCCGCCGTACTTCGCAGATGCCGAAGAGCGCAAGTCGGAGACGGTGTTGCTGGACCCTCCGTCGTTTTCGCCGTTGACACGGAGCGGGCCCCCAGAGCCGCTCCATCAAAACAAGAAGCTAAAATGGGATCACAAGGTGGGTGGCCATTTTGCAAGTCCCGCGCGCCACCATGGTGCTGGCGTGCATCTCCTGACCGGCGCGTTTACCACGTCCCCAAAAAAGGTCCCTCAATTTCTGCCCGACGACGTCGTGGAAGTGTTGCGCTGTTGTTAGCCACGATCCTGGTGGTGGCAGAGCGGCGGAGGTGGGTGCAGCAAATGCCTGTTGCGACGTAGGTCGCACTGCAGCCAGACAGTCGACATACACCAAGGTGGACGGAAGATGGGGGCGCTGCGAGGACGACGACCCTTTTGGCCACTCGCCTTTTTCGCCGTCGTTGCTACAACCGACCGCCTAGATTGCAACATCCGACGGCTTTACGCACCAGCTCCTTTGACGTCGTTTCTGCCACTTCGAAACCAATTTCGATGTATCCGCTGAATAGGGCTCTAAACGCACCAGTCAGGGGCACGTTGCAGGCACCATAGTACTACTGCTGGTTTGCGGGGAAATGGCCATTTTTGTTGCATGTTGACGGTTGCTAGGATTTCCGAGCGAACCGCTGCGAAGCACTTGCCGCGGGCGGTACGTGTCGTCTGCTTTTTTGTGTCTTCCATGCTACGCTGGTGCGGTGGCTCCGAGAGGAAAAGCACGGGTTACAGGTTCCGTAGTAGACGTTGCATGCTGGGGCCATTCGAGCTGGTCCATCACCTGAACAGGAAGTGGCATTTCTTAAGCAGAAGGTGGCATTTGGAAACAGGATGACATTTCTGAATATGTGAGATTATCCTGTCAGGACAATACTGAGGACTTGTTTGAAATAGTTTATTAGATCGAGACAGCCTGGAAGAAGGCACTGCCAATGCTGTGACACATTTATCTGCTCCTGCAATTTTTTTCTTTTTAATGCGAATAGCATTCTTTGATACTTCACGCACTTTTCGTCTATGTATCTATCTATCTATCTATCTATCTATCTATCTATCTGGACTATCTAACCTCTTACGCCGCGGGTCGATAAATAAATAAAAAAGACCGGCGCCGGCTGGAATTCGAACCGTTGACCCTTTGATCAGCAGGCAGACGCGCTAACCACAGAGCTATGAAGGCAGTCATTCAACGCACTCTAAACACTTGTTTATACCTTGTTCATCGCTCGCGTGCCCATGTACGAGGGCTCATTCCGCCTCGTGAGGCTGAGCACGGCGCTAGCTCACCCTCTCCGCGCTCGGGAGAGGGTGATGTAGCGGCCGTAGCTCAGCCTCACGAGAGCGGAATGAGCCCTCGTGCATGGAACGCGCGCGCACCGGTAGCTGTGACAGCGCTGTAAAGCGCGTCCTATGGTAAAGATATAAACAACCGTTTAGACTACCGTTGGTTGAGACTAGCTGAGACGCCAGAAAGTCTGGTCGATACCCATTTGAGTGTTTGTGCGTATGGCGCGTGCTTTGCTCGCCTTCCTAAGTGACACAAACGCACGTGCTGGGCTGCGGAGATCGTGCGCAGGGCCGTGAAAGAGTCAACAAATTTAGAATCGCCTCAAGAGTGGGCTGGCGTATCTAGAGTGTGCCGGCCACCTGACGAACGTGGCATAACTCCGCACCGTTTGATGCTATTCGCATTAACGTAGATAATCATTCCCAAAGGATGGGTTCTGCTGATTTTTTTTTTTTTTTTGCTGCTTTTGAGGTTTTTAGCTTTTTTGTGTTCAACTTCTGGCAAGCACAGCTAAGCAGATTATTTTGTAGCTGATAAAAATTCTTCTCATTTGTTTTGCTAAGCAGAGGGGGCAGAATGTGAGGTTGAAGAGATGGAGTAATGCAACCCTCATAGATGTACTTTTTATGAAAATCGGCATGTGTAAACAAATTCTCATTCCAGTTTCATGCATTACGGACTTGAAGCACTTGCTCTAACCAGAAGTTAGTTAGCCAAAGTGAAAAACAGCCGTGTCACAGTTCCTTTAAAGATCAAAAGCTTGCATAGGTTTGGGATGGGAGACCAGGGGCCTGTTAATGCACACAGCACAGCGCCACCTCCGCACGTTTAGTCAGCACTGGAAATAGCACTGACCTTGCTGATGCAGTGCTGACTTAGCAGTATATTAGACTTTAGAGTTGTGCAATTATTAGAATCTTCGAATAGTAGTTTTGAATAATACGACATTCACTTCGAAAGGAACTGCGATATTCGTATCTTTCCAATTGTTTGTCGCTGCGGGTTAGGTCTCGTTGAGTGCGCTTCTACCGAGCACCGGTGCACTGCGAAGAAGCAACGCCCGTGAAAGCAAGCCCCGCGGGTGTCGCTTCTTCCGCAGTACACCGGTGCTCGGCAAGAAGCACACTCAACGGGGCAAACATGCCGTGATCAACACTTCTGAAAGTATGTATATCGCAGTCACATGCTTAGGAGAAATGTGCACTTTAAAAGCAGGACAGCGCGACGTGCACACCTGCTGTATTTGAAGAAGACAAACCTTGTGAATGTTGATATTTCCACTACAGTAAAATTTTCAAAATTAAACTGGCTATTGAGCAAGAGTATGTATTAGGCAGAGATGTCCTGACAACCAGCATTCATAATTCATTATTTGTCTTTTTTATTTTCTCAAATTTTAAGAAAATATATTTACCCATAGCAAGAAAATTTAGAAATTTCCTCAATTAGGTATAGTTGGACATCTCTATAAATGTAATCTTATATTAAATCCATCGTTTACTTGCATCGTAATGTAGGCATTTGACTTTCTGAGGCCACAGTCCACATACTGTAAATGACATAATTTGCTTTGAGCTCGAAATACACTGGTTGCACCACCTAATATTACGTTACAGTGCTGCTAAGTTAGGCTAAAGTCAAGGCTGCACGATGCTGTTCTTACTGTTGACTTAGCGTTGCGTCCATATGCATGAACTGGCCTTAGTGCATGTGCCTGTTACGCGGGAAAGTTCATGGTATTTCAGCGATCAGCCAATCGGTGCATGCCACTCCTGACGCAGCACATGTTCTGCGCGCGACCCTTGTAGTCGGGACTACAAGCTTATTCGCCAATCACCAAAATGCAATTTGACGGAAACGACGTTAACTTTCCTGCACGACAAAGGGGCATAAGACGAGCATTCGAGGATACATTAGGCCCGGGCCGTTCCCAAACGGGACTGCCTGAGGTTGTCGTGCCTCACGGGGACCGTCCCGCGGCATCGTTCTGCTGGCGCAGGTGAACCTGATTGGAGAGAAGCTGATCAACCCGATGATCCACTGCTGCGACAAGTGCAGCCTCCCCATCATCATCTATGGACGCAACGTGAGTAACTGCCGTCATGCCTCGAGAAGGAGAGGTTGCATCGTCCGTAGCTGTGCGGCGACCTCTAAGTGCCCACACTTCGCGTCGAGGTTGGCACACACGTATGTTGGAGCGTGCTCAGTGCGTTCCATTCTTTGCAACCACTTACGATACGACCAGAGACCACAGTGGCGCCATCTACCAGGTAACCCTGGAACTGCATGCAACTATAGGTATTTATGAGGTCGAAATCAGTGCACTATTTATGTCGCGTCTACACGTAGTAAATAGTTGAGAGACTTGTTTGAGCGATTACGAAACATGCTTCTATTTCGGGGTCGACGTTTGCTAACTCGAAACGAGTCTTGCAACATAAATACAGTAATCCCTTGTTTTAATGAAATCGCTTTTTTGAATTATCGCTTTTATTGAAGCTCAATGTGGTCTCGACCGAAATGCACGCATTTTTAACTGAATTATTCAAAGTGTATCGGCGGCAGACCACGCTTATTACGAAGGCCGCAACGCCGAAAGCATGCAGGCCTGCATGGAGGCGCACGGGAGACCCTTGCATTCCTCTCCCCCTTTTCCACCGAGGCAAACAGCAAACTGGGAAAATAGAGTAAATGGGTGATGGAGGGCAGAGCGCGCAGAGCTGACAGAGTGCCGCTACCGATGGCGATGCGCCGACAGCGGCAGAGAGCAGCGCCAACGTTTTGACGCTTACTTACAGTGGTCCGCGGACGACGCTGCTCGACTTCTGTCGGAATCGGGTCAAAGGAGCAATGGAGCCCGGAGGAAATCATTCCTTCAGAGCCCCCGACGCGCGCGCCTGCGGCGTATTACACGCACACATGAGTCATATAGGAGATTGGGAGTGTTTACGGAAAGTCGCTTGAGGTTGAGAAAAGCGGCCGGCCCAAGTCCGAAATTGCCAAAGAATTCGACATTCCGGCATCGGCTGTTCGACACTGTCCACCATTTTTCAGAACAAGCAAAGCATATTGGACGGGTTTAAGAAGTTCCTCACGCCTATGACCCAAAGATGTAAAATCGCCAACTGCTTCGTGCGTGTTGTATTTTTCTTGTGAGCATGCTTGCCAAGCCGGCGCACAATTTTTATAGCTGCAGCGACCTCTACAGGAGTGTGGAAACACGTTGGCAAAGCCACCGAGGATAACTGATTCATTCGTGCTTGTCGATGCGGACGTTCCCGTAGTTGCTTCTGCCACGGATGCTGCAATCGTAGACCTTGCATGCGGCCAGTGTAAATACGAAGAAACGTCGGAATGGCACCTCGGGAAACGCCTACGACTGCAAAGACACGAAACATTTAACGGCTGCTTCAAAACAAAGTAGAAGTGCAGCGGCGGTGACAGAGTTCTTGCGATGCCTGGAGCAGTTTGGGAACTCATGTCCGGATGAAATTATTGGCAAACTCCACTTAATTATTTTTTTACTCGGTAAAGCTGCCACAGGACATTCATAATCAAGGTTTGTTCGAGTAAATATACGGTCAGAGTGTACCGCAGTGTTTCCCTCCACCCTCAAGGGTGCTGGCACTGTTGTTTTTTTTGGCTCTATCGCTTTTATGAATTATTGCTTATATTGAGCTTTTTTGTTGCTTTGTTGACTCCGTTATAACAAAAGATTACTGTTCTCTTTTGCTAAAAAAAAAAAAAAATTTGTTTTCAGTGAGTTTTTTTTTTTTTTGTGACATGTACTATTTAGGCACTTAAAAAGTGTTTTCTTGGGAGTTTAGTGACTTTGTAGAATCTCTATAATTACTCTAAATGAAATCTGCTGAAAGCCTTGGAGCAACAGGCAACGTCCCGCCGAGAGACTTTGTCGTGAAGAAGCCAAGTTAGTGAAATGTCTATTACCAACTTGAGAGTTCCGGGAAGTTCCTTCTCTTGCTGTAATCACTGACATGGTGAGAACCCTAGGAGGGAACTTCAATTGTCACTGCTTTCTTTCTTTTTAATTTGGACCCCTTTAAAAAATTAAAAGACCTTATATAGAGTGAGAGCTATATAGAAAGCATGTGGGTGTGGAGGGGTTTCACGGAGCGTGCGTCGAGCACATGTAGAGTTGTCATCTTTGTCAACCTCCTTCCTCACGCAGATCCCCTGCAAGCATGTCTTCTGCTTCGATTGTCGCCAAGAAGTCTGACAAGATTTGTTACCGGTGAGTTGAAAAAGAAAAGAGTGAAAACTGCATGTGGAAACGGCACGTGAAAGAATGAACACTGTATCCAACGGCTTCAAGGTGCACTGCAGTCGTTGATTTGTTTTTCTACGCTCGAAAGACGTCGGAAAAATTCCATTATCGATGGTTTGTTTTCTGAGACTCAAAAGATGTTGGAACAGTACCATTATCGATGGCTCATTTTCCAGTGCTCAAAAAATGTCGGAACAGTTCTTTTTGCACCATCACTCGGCCTGCAGCAGAGCAGGAGGCAGAGAGCACGTAGTGTTCTTCAATCGATCGGTCAGTCGTCATTTAGCCGCAGCTCTCACACATCCTTGTAATGTCCTACATACCATAAAATCATGAGAGATAGACCACCTAGCACCAAGAGCAAATAGGCTGAAAATGTGGAGTGGGCTAACTTTCTGTGTACAATCAAGAAAAGTAAAAAAAATTTGCCATTTTTATGTTGTGTCCCTTCCAAGCTTGTTATGGTGGCGAGGACAATGAAGGAAAGATGACTGTACTTCAGTCAGTCAACGTTTGTCGATATCCCGCTATAGCGAACTAGCCACATTTACGCCGAGGATATCGTTGATCCCAACACTACTATTACTAGGACCGTGCTATCTTCGAGTCGACCCTCACAGGGGAGACACTTCCTGTGAGGGTCGGCTTTTGAACCCTTGGCTTAAAATTAATGAAATTTACAGGGTAGGCTGGTGGTCATGCTAGAGGTGCATAACAAAATTTCAGGTCTGTCGGTTAAGTGGGAAGGAAATTAGCAGCTTCTATCAGCAACACCCTACATTGTTTAGTTAATCTATCGTCGGAAAGTTATCGCAATATTCAAGATTTTTATTCACTAGATATGTAGCTGAATGCCTAGGAGGTGTGCCTATTAAAAGTTATTTGTAAAAGTCATTGATTTCTATCAATTTTCTTGCTGCAAAAATTGGTCAACTTTTTGGTCTTCTGTGTCTCCCACAAAATGTCAACACTTTTTATAAAAGACATCTGTGAAATGACAAACAAACTCCATAGGCGCATTCCTTATTAAATTTCAGTCAGGAAAAGTGAAAAACGAGCTTTCCTGTATTGCCATTATCAAACGATAGATTGACTAAAATGGAATTTATAATAAAACAGTGGAACGGAGAAAAATGTGTTCAAGTGCTCCAAACCATACCTTTTCTTTAGCTTCGGTGGACAGAAAATAATTTATAAAAATTAACTATGCAGCGTAAACTTGTGAAAATTTCTGGGAATACTTCTGGATGTAGATGGATGCAAATATGTAATTTTTCAAAATCAATGTTTTTGCAGAATTTCTTTTTCTGGGTAGTGTCCCCCTAAGAAAATGTAGCAAATCAAGCCAAAAATAGGGGGCAGGCTATTTTTTGAGGGTGGGACATCTCTCGGGATTTTACGGTAAGCCTGCGTGGCTAAAGCTGTAGACCGCAGCCGACGCAGGATCGTCAGATTTTACAAAAATCTCAATCGTTTGCCTGTTTGTCATGTAGCGGACTAAAAAAAAGCAAAGTTTACTTAAGAGCAACGCACGAGTAATTTTCTTCGAAGTGCGAAATTGCGTAGCTGTCGACGAGAGGGGCCAGGAGCAAACCGAAACTGCACGAGGATGCGCACGAGTGTGCTCGGGCGTGGCACTTGACGAGTGGGTGGCTCCGTGGGGGTGCAGGTGCAGCGACAGCGTGCAGCGGCTGGAGCCGAGCACCTTGGGCACCGTGTTCATGTGCACCTTTGGTGAGAGCCGCCAGGGGAAGGACACGTGTCGGAGGACCTATCTCAGCCAGCGGGACCTGCAGGTGCGTCTGCCTCCCTTCTTCCGACCCCCGCAACGCGACACGGTGCCCGCAACACGTCTCCGAGCGGTGCGTCTGGCGTCCCGTTTTGTTCACGCGTCGACGGCAGTCCCAAATCGGCAGCAAACGAGGTCGCGGAAGCCCGAGCGTCATGGCGTCCAACGTCACAATCCCGACGGTTGGACGTAGGAGTTGCGGGCCAAAGCGCGAGAGATTGCGAGCGTCGTCACGCGGCGTCCCAACTCTTGGCCGCCGAAGCTTCCGCGGGACCGTCGAGCCGGAGAACGACCTGCGGCAGAACCGTCGTCTGCCATATCCACCACCGCTGCCATGACGCCGTCGGGATCGCGGTTGACGACTTCTACGACGGGATCGGGCAGAAGTCGGAGGACCACTTTTTTTGGACGCCGTAGACTCACCGGTTGGAGAAGAGTTTTTGGGCGCCGCTCCAGGACCAAGAAAATGAGACGGAGCGGTATTTCCCGTTGTCCCGGAGTTGCCAACAAGTCGTCTGTCGCTACGACACAATTTCCTCGTGTGCCGAGGCTCGTGCTCCGAGCGTACTTGCATGCGCTGCGCACTGTTGGCGTCTGCAGCAGTCGCCGTTCGAAAGCAAAATCCAAAACCACCTGCCCTCTGCGCGTGCGCTCATCAATGCCCTGTCTCAGTGTTTTGCTTCTAAACTTTTCTAAAGATAAGGTACCAGTGTGTGCAGTTCATGTACCTACATTTCCAGCATTCTCCTTGATGCTTTAGTAATTTGACAGAAGGTATATTGCTGAAATCAACACGGATCAAAACCAACTGCAACTCTGGCACATTTGGGGAGGCAGCGACCGATCGGGGATGTGGCAGTATTTTCGGTACCACGGTTGTGACGATGGTAACTCATATGGGATTTGGCAATGTCCCGTTTTGCTGTGGGTCATTTTAGCAGGGTACTGGTCTCGGGGTGGGTCAGTCAGCAGTATTCGTGATGTTAAAGATATAAAATTGGATTATTATTGCTTAGTTTTCTTGCATCTATATAAATTAAAAGGTAAAGAGGTAAGACGGGTTGTTTGGTCTCATCATTGGACTTCAAATTTCATTGTTTCTTTCGTTACATCTTTGTCGTTTCCGTTCTGTGGTTTTTCGCGTTTCTCCCAAGCGTTCCTCGGACGCCGTCTCGCCACGAGTTCGCCATTCGGCAGGGCTTCGTCGGCTTCGGCCTTTCGCCTTGGTGGATATTTCTGCGACAACTTCCGACTGTTCACCGATGATCAGGGTCAGCTTGCTAGAAGGCGCTTCTTAGCAAAGGCTGGATGAAAGATAGCGCTGCCCAACCGAGTGGCACTTGAATTGCGTCTCATTGCGTTTGTGTGCCTCAGCCTTTGCAGTGTCAGAACGAATATATGAGCTCTACACCATGTGTGCACATTTAATGTTTGCAATGCTGGTGCTGGCTCTGAATCAGCATCGTCTCGCGGAGCTCTGGAGAGCCCCGCGACGATACGTTCCTTCTGCTGAGCAAATGTGTTTGGAAGGGTCAGAGGAGAGCTCAGTGCGCCAAGAAGCTTTGAGGCCATGACCAAGACTGTCCATCGCCAGCGACAATTTTTCTGGTGTCTGTAAAAAGCAGGATGGCAGGTTGTAGTCATCACATCCTTAAACCAGCACCATCAAAGTTCTGACATTCCTCCAATTCTTTAGAATGAAAGTAGAATTCATCATACTCAAGACATCATAGTGAGAGTTTGGCCAATCCTGGAAAGCCGACCACAGCGACACTTTTGGATGCGTTTGTCACCAGTAGCAGGTTTGAGTGCTAATACAACATCTCGGAGGCAGTTTGTTTGTTTACTTATTGACCTCTAAAGGCATGTAGAGAGGGTGTGACGTGATGCAGTGCACATTCCCCGCAGGCCCACATCACACATCGCCACCTGAAGAACGCAAGCAGCAATGCAACGGCTCCGCAGCAGTCTGCGACGGCAGGCCACGGACACCCGCCCCAGCAGCAGCGGGCAACGGCGGCATCCGCAGCACCGGCGCACCCTCCCCCGCGACACCTGTTGGTCCGCGACCCCCGGCAACACCCACCACCCGTGCCCGTGCCGGTGCCACACCCACCCCCGTCCGCCATGGACATGCCTCGGGGAGCACCCATGCAGCCCCCGCCACACATGCAACAAACCCCACCGCCAAAGCCCCACCCCCCAGAGTACAGGAAGTTAACATGCAACTGAACAAG
>JAZHYW010056900.1:0-69879 GCA_037355805.1 Ixodes ricinus
TGGTAGGCGGCAGCAAGGTCAAGCTTCGAAAAATGTCTTTCGCCGCGTAAGGCATTCAGTAGTTCCTCCATATGCGGACGAGGAAACTATCAATGACGACAGCCTTGTTGGCTTCTCGCAGGTCCACGCACAATCGAATGGAGCCATTCTTCTTTGCACCACTACAATTCGTGAAACCCACTGGATGAGTTTATCCGCTCGATGATTCCAGCTGCTTCCAGACGTCGGATTTCATCCGAAATGGGTTGTCGCGCAGCTAAAGGGATACGCCTCATCCGATGTCGAACAGGAATCACAGAAGGTCGAATGTTTACCTTATGGACGAGTCCCTGGACACATCCAAGACCCGGGTTGAAGAGGTGCTCGAAGTGGCTCAAGGAAGGTGGTAGCATTGGTTTTGCTGGCGCAGGCGCCGCGGAAGTTGTAGCCTGTGGCGCAGACGGTGCTGACGGCAGTTGGTTTTGTACTCTTGTTGACCACTCTGCCTTAATGCACTCGATGACTCGTCCTGCGAGACTGGTGTTGACGTTTCACCTATCTCTCTCGGTAGGTCGACGGAGCCCTCCGCGTCAGTATAAAAGCATGACCGGGTAACACCACTCATCTGAATGTCAAGGGCCATGACAGCGTCCATGCCCAGCAGCGAGAGCACGATCCCCGATGTAGAGCAGGATTGATGCAGCACGGTCCCTGAATATCACCGGCGCCTTGAAGGCTCCCAGAATGTTGATCGGCTTCCGGGAGACGTTTAGAAGCTTGACAGGTGGTGGTACGGATTCCGCTGCCTTTGCGAATTGTTGGATGAACACCACGCTGTCGATGATCAGAGACGGCTGATCCTGTATCGGAAGGAACTGCAGGGTTGCCTGGAACATGCCTTGATGCTCAAGTACAGCTTGGTCTGCGACGGCCCAGTGACGTGAGACACCTCCCACTGCTCGTCGTCAACGTCATAGTCGTCATTGACGATCTGGTCCGCAATGGTTATGTGACTGGCGCTGGAAGAATCGGCGCACGCTTCTGCAAACACGAGCAAGGTGTCCACGATGGCCGCAATTGTAGCAGGGCTGCCCCCTGGCTGGGCAGACGTCGTAACCCCTGCAACGTTCCACGTCGTAGCCGTAGTTGGTACTGGTCCTGCCTTGTCCGTAGTTGCGCCGTGGAGAGGGCTATGAACGCGGAGATGGCTTTCGCTGCGGCGATTCAAACCGCAACGATCGCCGATACGTCGATCTTTCTGGCTCCCGGCTGCCATTTTCACAACCAGAATCGCCACTTCGGCCGCAGGTCACGCAGCTGTTTTCGGTGAACGAGCGTGGGGCGCGCGTTCCTTGGCCTGGGTGACGAACGCCGGGTTGGAGCTCGAGCGGGTGAGTCATGGCGCGAGTGCCACAGCTCGCGCGTTCATGACGCCATGCGTGAGAACGGAAGTTCCCGTGCCTTTTCTTGACTAGACATGGATGGGCGCCATGTTTTTTAATGTACGCTCTGTCACGTGGCAGGTGAAATCGTCGCTTGGTGTCGCCGGCGGCGCACTCATGTAGTCGACGCCCATTCTCGAGCTTCACGACGCGATCGCTCCAGATTCGAAACGGTCTCTAAGGCCACACTGAAGGGGAGCGCAGCGGCGAGAAACAAACGTTCTTGAATATCTGCGGAAGCAGCACTCCACCGTGAACTGTCGGCGGATGACGGCCTCGGTATTAGCGCCGAAGTTCGCCGGCACGGCAAATGCTCGGGGGCTGAGAGAAAGTCGAGCAGAGATTCTCCTTCTTGTTGTTTTCTTGTGTTAAACCGGAGTTGCTGCAGGGTTCCGTTGACCGGCTGCGAAAATCCAGCCTCGAGGTCCCTGAAGGTCTCTCCTATACACGTCGCGAGACGCTTTTCGGAGCTTGCTGGCCGTCTCCCGCCGGTGACGTTGCTGGCGCCGGTCCAACGGGGGCTGGTAGAGAGTCAGTAAACGCGCTGGCCTTTGACTCCCAGGCAGTTGAGCAGCTTTGCTTCGCACCGTTCGGCTGAACATCCATGAGCACCCGTAGCCAAGATGAATCACTCGAGCATCCGCAGCCATGCTTTCAAGGAATCGGTGGAGTCCCTACCTTGTCCAGGAAGTTCGGTGGCGGCAATGTCAGCACCAGCCATGCTTGCAGTTAAGATGGCGCCTCAGCGATCCAGGAAGCCGTTCGAACGTACGGCCAATGAAGACAGAAGCTGTGGTTCCTCGTCAATCCCATACTTGCCTGAGGCAATAGGTTAAATCGAACGACGCATACGTGGTTGTGGAACGTCAAGATGCCCTGATTCAGCACCCTCGTCACCAAAAAGTATGTTAAGGCAGCCTAGGCAATGATCAGTCAAGTCGGGGCTTCATGTCAGACTGTTTACCGAAATCCGAGACATGTAAGCCACTCAGCTCGTGCCGTGTGCTAACGTCATCCTCGTTAGAATGGCTAAAAAGAAGAATAAAAAATAAAGCCAATCAGAACATAAGACAGGGGTTTTGATCTAGGGTGGGAAAATGAAGCGTCGTGCCGAGAAATGTTAGAAACGCGACTGCTGGCATTGCGCAGAGGGCCGAGTAGGTAACCACGTTCAATAAAGAGAGGTGGTCATCGTCTTACGGTAATGACGGAAATCAATGTTGTCGCTGCCAATCCTATGGAGTGGTGGTTATTAAGTATATGCAGGTTCGCGGCACGCAATGGGAATAAACGTAATGCCCGGCGAAGAGGGACGAGGCGTAGCCTCCATAGCGTCACATCGCTGTTTTTATTAGGACTAACTTTGAACGAGGAGGAAAAAGAAGAAAACACAGCTCAAAAAGAAAGAAGAGCTCTACGTGCTCCATCTGGTGGTGTTGCATGACACTTGCTAACATCCTCATTCATGTGCCACTCAGCCCATTACACACCTGAAGACCCCAATGTTCACAAAGTTCACTGGGTTCTTCTTCCATTGAGTGCTTTGATCAGGGCGTCGGCACAGTTGTCTGATGACTTCACGCACAGTGGTCTTATTTTTTCCTTTTTCAATCATTTCTCTTAAAAGAAATGACGCATGGATCAATATGTTTGCTGCGCTCTGACGTCACTTGCTTGCTTGCAAGAGCGATAGCTCCTTGGTTGTCAACTTGCAAAACTTGTGGCTCAACGACGAACTCCTGGGCACCTATTTCGTGAGAAAGTGTTGGAGCCACAGACTATCTCCTTTGCCGCTTGGCACATTGAAAGGTATTCTGGCTTCCATGCTGGATAATGCAGTGGACTTTTGCTTCTTGATGCTCCACTGAAATCGGCAGCTCCAGCCAGCATGAAAATGTACCCACAAAATGACCGCCTGTCATTTGTATCATACGCCCAATCTGCATCACAAAAACCTTGTACACAGCCTACTGTCTTCGTGTATGTGAGGGTATAGTTCTTTGGTCTGCTTGTACTATACCTCAAAATGTGCTTTATGAGGTTCCACATCTGCAAGATGGGATGATCACCTAATTGGCTCATACTAGAGGTTGCGAATGCTAAGTCTCCAACCGCTGGTCGGTACCTTGGCTTCAACTCCCTGTCTTCAACTGTAGTAGTAGATCTCTGAAACTTCATGTTAAGATCAAGCGGTGATGCTGCCCCTTTAGCACTTGTCAGACTCCAAGATTTCTTCGGCGTACGCCGTTTGGTCCATGAAGAGTGCTCCACCTTCATGTCGCACAAGTCTGATTCACAAGATGTTGCTAGGCCTCTGCCGGGTAGCTCTTTGAGGTCTTGTCGCTCTTCGTCCTTTGCGAGAATCAGGAGGTCATCCACGTAGACACCTACAATGATGTCCCCCCTGCTTAAAGTACATGCATGGATCCGCCTTCGACCGCGAAAACCCTGCCGTCTTCAGAAACTTGTCCAGTTCCAGGTTCCGCTCTCGCCCGGATTGACGTCGTCCATACAGGCTCTTCTTCAAGAGACATACGTCATCCTTGCAGTCCTCGTTCTTCGCAGGTTTTTCCATGTACACGGTCTCCTTTAAGGTCCCATTTACATATGCAGCGTTGATATCAACTTGATGAATCTTCCTGTCTCTTTCAACTGCTACTGCTAAGAGTGTTCGGATAGACTAGACCTTCACCACCGGCGCAAGGTCTCCTTGAAGTCAACTCCTTCTACTTGAGAATAATTACAGGCAACAAGTCGAGCCTTGTAACGGTCTAGGTCACCATTTTGGTCGACCCTCTTCTTGAATACCCATTTGCATTCGATGACATTTTGGTCCTTTGGTCTTGGAACCAGTTCCCATATGTCATTTTTCTTCAGGTTGTCTAGCTCCTCTTGTATGGCTTTTCTCCATTCCTGCGCATCAGGCATTGAGATTGCTTCCTCCACTGTTTGAGGATCTTCTAAGCTGCTTTGTCTCGTCAGACAGCAGGTACGAGAGGGTTTCGGAAGCTGCTTCTTCACTGCCAGCCTCTCCGAATGTCTTAACACATTGGTGGTCTCTGCCACTTGAGGAGTTGGAATATCTTCCTCTTCCGAGATCTCGTCTTCGTCACAGTTGGTGGTACCATCATCACTTCTCTTCCTCTGGTTGGATCTCTTTATTAACAGTGACTGTGATCAGGTTTACAGCACAGTCTCCGCCTTCTTCAGTGAGTCGACCTCCAGCCTCAGTCTTGCATGGGAAGCTGTTTTCGTCTAAGGTCACGTCACGACTGACGAAGAAGGTATCGTTGCGCCAGTCCCAGAGCTTATATCATTTTGCTCCCCTTGGGTAACCCACCAGCACACACTCCACTGCCTTTAGGTCGAGCTCCATACCTTGCATCCGAACACTTTTAGGTGGCTCAAGTTGACCTCTCTGCCAAGCCGCATGGCTTCGGCAGCCGCTCTCTCGAGTGCTTTCGATTGACACTTGTTAGGAATGTGTGATGCAGTCACCACAGCATCAGCCCATAATTCTTTCGTGATGCCCGATTCAATCAGAAGGCACCTCGTTGTGTCCAGCAACGTTCGGTTCATCCTCTCAGCCACCCCATTTTGCTGAGGCGTTCTGGGCACCGTCAGCTGTCGCAAGATACCATGCTTAGCAAGGTATTGGGTGAATTCCCGGCTGATGTATTCACCTCCGTTGTCACTGCATAGCATCTTCACTTTCGTTTTGTGAAGGTTCTCGACCATTTGTTTTTATTGGTCGAATTTGTCCAGCACTTTTTTTTCGTCTTCATTGGGTACACAACAGTGTATCTGGAGTAGCCATCACTCAACGTTAAAAAGTAGTTCGACCCTCCTTTCGAAACACGTGTGATCTTTCCAACAACATCCGAGTGAACAATGTCCAATGGGGCCTTGGCCCTCATTCCTCCAGTCTTCGGAAAGTTGTTTCTCTTCAATTAGCCGAGGGCACACGTCGAGCACTTCGCGTCTTCACTGCTTCTCCCACTTTGGCAAAGTTTTTTGACAGCTTCATCATGGAGATGACCGAAGCGTCGATGCCACAAGCCAAGGTCTGTCGCCTTTGCTAACTTCAACGTTGCACACGACCCACTCACAGTGTACAATTTGCCATCACGCTTTGCTAGGAGAATCAGGTCACCGTTGGCTTCACTCACTTTAGCCTTTCCGTTGCTGAAAGTCACGTTCAGTCCACCTTTCTCAATCTTCCCAACTGACAAGAGGTTACCGTCCAAGCTGGGTAAGTAAAGGACATCTCTAAGCACGTTGGGAATGCCACAGCTGTCTTTCGAGAGTTCAATCTCCACTTCTCTCCCAAAAACCTCCATGACTTCCTTGTTTGCAGTCTCAACAGACGAGTGGCAGGATTGGAAGCTGGTGAATTTGGCTCTGTTCGACGTCATGTGATCAGTTGCTCCACTGTCAAGGTACCAGATGTATGACCTTGAAGAACTCCCACCTCTGGCAGAGACAGCCTTCTTCAGTCCACTTGAATCTCTTCTTCTCTGTGAGCCACATCCTTCGTCATCAGGACCCTCCTTGCATTCTCTGGCGATGTGTTCAAATTGTTGGCTCGCAAAACACCGAAATTGTTGTTTCGGTTCAGAGGATCTCGTAGCTGTGCGAGTTGCTTCTTTCCTTGCAAAATGTTCTTGCCCATTACATCTATGGAGCTGACTGCTCTTTGTAGTGGGCTTGTTCTTCGTCATGAGGGCCTTGTTTTTTTCACTCTCACTCAGTCTGTCTTCTTCAAGTTTTACTGACCGCTTTTCTTCCAATAGCAGCCTTGCTTTCACTTTTTTCGTCGTGAGCGTTCCTTCGTCTTGCTCAAGATTTAGGATAAACAGTTCATACGCTTCTGGCAAGCCCATCAGCATCACCAGTGCCACTTTCCTGTTGGTGAAGGCGTATCCTGCCGTTGAAAGCTTCCTGTGTGGGTTCATTTTTCGACCCAGGAAATCCTTCATGGTTTCGTCTGGCTTCATTTTGGTGTTGAAAATGTATCTCACCAACTGAAGAGCATGTAGTAGGCCACACTTTGAATGTATCTCTTCCGGTGTATTTCAGGCCTCTTGAGCTGTCGAACACTCCCCAATGTCGTCCAGGTATGTGTCTTCTCGTCGTTCGTCATTTATCTTCCACTATAGCCAGGCTTGATGGCTTCCCAACAGCCTTTCTGGACGAGTGCCGCTCTGGCTCGAATCGCCCACGCATGGTAATTTTTACTTGAGAGTTTTGATATCTTTAATTTGTCCAGCGACGCCATCGTATCGCTTTGCTTCGTCAAGAGCGGTTCAAAACCGGCTTACCGCGATGAACTTGAGTTTGGTTCCCGTTTCGTGTCTCGCGGCACCCAGCGAAGCAGGAACACACGTACTGGTTTGGCGACTTCTTCCACAAACCGTCGACGCAGTTTTGCTTAGTTCACTTCATGTTTTGCAGCGCAGCCGAGCTCGTTATCTGCGTTTCCAGGTCCAAACCAGCGGCATGGTTTCTCCTCGGCGTCTTCGTCGTAGTTGAATCGCTCCTTAGAGGACATTAGAGAATTGTAGTAGACCGTTTCCGCAGCCCGCTAAGCACCCGGATAGCGCTCCGTAATCCGCCACAAGACCTTGAACTATGCAGAGAAGGCTGGCGGCGCGCATGCGCAGCTGCGGTGTTTTCTTCGGGGATACCGTAGCGGAAGAGAAAAAGATCTACTACAACTCCCTATTATTGTCGCTCACCGCCCTGCCCACCGGCTTAGCGTCGTCTTGGGCCCATAACCTGTTGGTTATTAAGTATATTGTCACGAATGACGAGGTGACAAACAAGGAATAACTGAGGAAACTGAGCGTTTAATGAGGGCGAACTTGTGCCCAAAAATAAAAAGGAAACAGAAGATTACAGCAGAGCGTCGCGGGCGTCGAAATCGGCGATAGAGCAGAGTCGAACGCTGGGGCGAAACTGACTCGGCTTGCCAGGCGAAGCCCCTTTTGTACACGCGTGGGCTCCAGAACATTCGGCGTAGAAGGTTCGGTTCGTAGAACATTCTAACCTCGAATTAGCAAGGCGGCTCTCGAATTTACTAGAACATCACATTACAGCGTTAACAAAAATGTGTAGGCGCAGCCAGGAATCGAACCCTGGCCGTCTGCGTGGAAGGCACGCGCGATAACCGTTAGGCCACGAGCGCGATGCCTGCTTGGTCAGCTGCGCTCGCGGCATTATCCCCCTTTAAAAAAGTGCATCGCCCCGATGCAACAGAAAACAGAAACAAAGCGATAAGAAGAACGACACTCCTCCTGTCCACGGAAGAACGGAACTAAAGCGTCATTCGGAACACATAAGGTCCGCAGTCCTATCGAGCGTAGTAGGGCTTCAGGCGCACGACGTGGACGACTTCAGGTCGCGGTGGGCGGCGTGATGAAGTCCGCGTACCGTCGGGCATCACCTCGTTGTTCAGATCCCCGAGTCGACGAAGCACTCTGTAGGGTCCGAAGTAACGCTTCAAGAGTTTTTCGCTGAGACCACGGCGGCGGATTGGTGTCGACACCCACAACCTGTCTCCGGGCTGGAAGTGGACGTCCCGACGACGAAGGTTGTAGCGGCCAGTGTCGATACGTTGTTGGGCTTGAATCCGGAGTCTGGCGAGCTGACGGACTTCTTCAGCCCGTTGGGAAACCACCTGGGCGTCGTCGCTTCCGTCGACAGCCGGTTCGTGGGGTAACATCGCGTCCAGCATTGTCGTCACTTTGCGACCATGAACCAGTTGAAAGGGGGTAACCCCGGTGGTCTCTTACACGGCCGTGTTGTAGGCAAAAGTGACGTACGGCAACACCTCGTCCCATGTCTTGTGCTCCACGTCGACGTACATGGAGATCATGTCGGCGATGGTCTTGTTGAGTCTTTCCGTCAGCCCGTTGGTCTGCGGGTGGTACGCCGTGGTGCGACGATGGCTGGTGTGGCTGAGACGAAGGACTTCTTGTGTCAGCTGGGCCATGAACGAGGATCCACGGTCTGAGATCAGAACTTCGGGAGCGCCGTGCCGGAGGACGATGGATTCAATGAAAAACTTGGCAACCTCCACAGCAGTCCCGGAAGGAAGGGCTTTCGTTTCGGCGTACCGCGTGAGATAATATGTGGCGACGATGTTCCAGCGATTTCCCGACGTCGACGGCGGAAAAGGGCCAAGTAGATCCATTCCGATCTGCTGGAAGGGTGCTGTTGGCGGAGGAATTGGCTGCAGGAGTCCGGCCGGTCTCGTGAGAGGTTTCTTGCGTCGCTGGCATTCATGGCATGACCGTGTGTATATGTGGACGGTTTTCAAAAGCTTGGGCCAGTAATACTTTTCACGAATACGGGCCAATGTCCGGCTGTAACCTAGGTGTCCAGACGTCGGGTCGTCGTGGCAGGCTTGAAAGATCTCCTCCCGAAGGTCGGTCGGGATTACCAGCAGCCACGGCGAGTTGTTGTTCCCGAAGTTCTCCTTGTAGAATACATCTTGTCTAATTGCAAATGTTGACAGGGCGCGTGAAAAAACACGTGGTATGGCACTTCCGCGCCCTTCCAGGTGATCTATCGGTGCGCGCAGCTCAGGATCGCCTCGTTGACGTCGGGCCATGTCATCGGTGTTCACTGCGCCCAGGAAACACTCGTCGTCATCGTCGTCGCTGCTGCCGGAAGGTGTTTCGACGGGAGCTCTGGACAGGCAGTCGGCGTCGCTGTGCTTGCGGCCTGACTTGTAGACCACGGTCATGTCGAACTCTTGCAGTCGGAGACTCCATCAAGCGAGGCGTCCTGACGGGTCCTTGAGGTTCGCAAGCCAGCAGAGCGAGTGGTGGTCCGTGACTACGCGGAACGGGCTCCCGTATAAGTACGGACGAAACTTCGTGATTGCCCAGACGACCGCAAGGCATTCTTTCTCAGTCGTGGAGTAATTTCTCTCCGCCTTGGACAATGTCCGACTTGCGTAGGCGATGACTCGCTCGGTTTCATCTTGTACTTGAACCAGTACCGCGCCAAGTCCTGCGTTACTTGCGTCCGTGTGAATCTCGGTTTCCGCATCCTGGTCGAAATGTCCAAGGACAGGAGGAGTCTACAGTCGTCGCTTCAGCTCGTCGAATGCCTGCTGCTGCTCCTCGGCCCATTCGAACTTCTCGGCGTCCTTCGTGAGGTTTGTGAGCGGTGCGGAAATCCTTGCGAAATCCCGAACGAAGCGCCGATAGTAGGCACATAGTCCGAGGAACCTTCGCACGGCCTTCTTGTCTCTTAGTGCTGGAAATGCTGCGACGGCGCGAGTCTTCTCTGGGTCTGGGCGAATGCCTTCGTTACTAACCACGTGACCTAGGAACTTCAGTTCGTCATAGGCGAACCGACACTTTGACGGCTTGAGGGTGAGTCCGGCGGTCCATATGGCTTGGAGAACAGCTCGGAGTCGTCGCAAGTGCTCGTCGAAGTCGCCGGAAAACACTATGACGTCGTCGAGATAGACGAGACAGCTCTGCCACTTCAGTCCTGCCAGTACGGTGTCCATGACACGCTGGAAAGTTGCTGGCGCCGTGCATAGTCCGAAGGGCATCACCTTGAACTCGTACAGGCCATCCGGTGTGACGAAGGCTGTCTTCTCTCGGTCCCGTTCGTCGACTTCGATCTGCCAGTAGCCGCTCTTCAGGTCCATCGATGAAAAGTATCGAGAGTGGCGCAGCCGGTCTAACGTGTCGTCGATGCCGGGGAGTGGATAGGACGTCTTTCTTCGTCACTGCGTTCAGCAAACCCTCGTAGGCCCAGCTGGCGGTAGGGGAATCGACGGTTGATATGGTCCGCTTCACCGCAGTGGTAGCAACAGCGGGCGTCGATCGGCTGTGCGCCACACATCCGTCTTTCTAGGCGCCGGTTGTTCAGCACGGACGAGCTGGGGCTGCCCTTCCCGGCGTCGGAAGGTCTGCGGCTCTGGCTCGCGTCGGGGCGGCGTGGAATACTGCCGGGCAGCTGGCGCCGGTCTCCGAGCTACCGCCGCGTAGGTCAGGGAGGGCTCCTCGGGTGCCGCTACGCTGGCAGGAGCCTCAGGGTGGAACGCCCGCTGAACTTCCTCGCGGACAACTTCGGCTACTGAGAGCGAAGCAGGCTGGTGGGCAGCAGGCAGGAACTTCTTGATTTCCTCCCGGACGACGTCCCGGATGATGTCGCGGATGTCCGGGATGTTGCAGCTGGACGGCGAGAGGGCAGCGACGCCAGGAAGTCTCTGATAGTGGGAGGCGCGTGCTTGTAGGGCACGTTCGATGTTAGTAGCCTCGGTGATGAAGTCTTGGACGGTGATAGGCGGGTTCCGCACAAGGCCTCCGAAGATGGTTTCTTTCACTCCTCGCATCAGGAACCGCAGCTTCTTCTCCTCAGGAGCGTTTGGGTCGGCGCGGTTCATGAGGCGGAGAACGTCCTCGACGAAACTTGTGACGCTCTCGTTCGGCCCTTGGCTTCTTGCTTGAAGAAGTTCTTCGGCCCGCTGACGTCGCTGCTGGCTGGCAAAAGTGCGTCGAAGCTCCGCCTGGAAGTCTTGCCATGACGAAATTGACGCTTCGTGGTTCTCGAACCAGGTGCGTGCAGTGCCTTCCAGAGCGAAGTAGACATTTCGCAGGCTCTGCTCAGGACCCCATCCGTTGAATCGTGCGACGCGTTCGTACTGGCCCAACCAGTCGTCCACATCTTCATGAAGATTGCCACTGAAATTCGGCGGCGTCCTTGGTGGGGCCTGCACGTAGACAATGGACGTCGCTGGCGTTCCGTCTGGCTGCGACGTGGTGGTCATCGTCGGCTTCGGCAGCTTCTTTGTCCTGTCCGGCAGTGGTCCAAGTTCCGGGGGTAGGCCGAGGTTGCGGCGACTGAACCGGATCTCGGTAGTGCCTTCGTTGGTTCTTCGCGGGCTTGGCGTCGGACTTGCACTGCGGGCCCTCGGAGGGGTACGCGGCAGGGGCATGCGTTACCCCGCACCTCCACCAAAATGTCACGAATGACAAGTGATGAGACAGGCGAATAACTGAGGAAACTGAACGTTTAATGAGGGCGAACTTGTGCCCAAAAATAAAAAGGAAACAGAAGATTACAGCAGAGCGTCGCGGGCGTCGAAGTCGGCGATAGCAGCAGAGTCGAACGCTGGGGCGAAACTGACTCGGCTTGCCAGGCGAAGCCCCTTTTGTACACGCGTGGGCTTCCAGAACATTCGGCGTAGAAGGTTCGGTTCGTAGAACATTCTAACCTCGAATTAGCAAGGCGGCTCTCGAATTTACTAGAACATCACATTACAGCGTTAACAAAAATGTGTAGGCGCGGCCAGGAATCGAACCCTGGCCTTCTGCGTGGAAGGCACGCGCGATAACCGTTAGGCCACGAGCGCGCTGCCTGCTTGGTCAGCTGCGCTCGCGGCAATATGCAGGATCGCGGCGCGCAATGGGAATAAACGTAATGCCCGGTGAGGAGGGATGAGGCCTAGCCTCCATAGCGTCACATCGCTGTTTTCATTAGGACTAACTTCGAACGAGAAGGAAGAAGAAAACACTGTATAAAAAAAGAGCTCTCGCGCGCTCCATCTGGTGGTGGTGCATGACACTTGCTAACACGGAGGCGGAAAAATTGTGGGAAGGGAATAGCGTTGACTTGGGAACTAGGATGGCTCGAGGAGTAGAGTAGGTAGCTATGGTTGTCAATTGGTATATAATGCAGAGAGGTGTAGAGCTTGTGACCTTTAAGTGTAGGACGTTGACAGAGGATTTTTATATCAGTGAGGGTAAACTTGAAGGAGGTGTGGGCGTCAGAGAGTGCATCGGTGAAGCAATGGTCATTGTACTTTACTTGTACTTTACTTGAAGTACATTCTCCAGTATGTACTTGTACTTCAAGTATTTTTTTCTGGTACTTTCCGAGGAAAGTAAAATTCCCGACTTCAAACAACATGTCACAAATTTGGTTTTGTTAAATTTGTATCACAAAATTATACTTCGTCAACTCCGAAGAAAAAGTATTGGTCAACTACGGGAGGGGGCCAAAACCAAGAATGTCGTCAATATAACGACCGCAGAATTGGGGGGGGTGGAAAGGGATTAAAGAACAAGTTTTTGACGTTGCTGACAAAAAGTTTGGCGAATGAGAGACCTATCCTTGTGCCCATCGCTACACCTCAATTTTGGCGAAAGAAGGAGTAGTCGAATTGGAAGGCATTTCTTGTTAGGAAGAGTTCGGCAAGGCGGATTATGGCGTGAGGCGGGAGGTTTTGAGAGGGATGCTGATCAAGACAAAGTGAGAGAGCCTTCAGTCCTTCCGCGTGAGGAATTGCCATGTAGAGAGATGTGATGTCCATTATGAAGAGGGTCGGATCCAGATTAGACAGACGTTGGAAGAGGCCTGTTGTGTCTTTAACGTGACTGGGCAGGTTTTGTAAAATAGGCTGAACGATCAAATCCATAAAAGCGAAGATGAAGTGAGTGGGGCAGAATATGGCGGACACATTATATTGGCCAGGGAATCTCGCTTTGTGTATTGTGGCAAGGAGGTAGAATGAGTCGGCGCGGGATTCACACATTTTGCCATACCTTTGTTGGGGCGTCTCTGCCGCTGTTTTGCAGGTCCTTCAGCTGTTGCCTATACATAATTTAAATAATTCTTTACACCACCCCTAAAGATTCAGGTTTTTCTATCTTTATTTATTCCCTGCCTTCTCAATCGAATATTTCCGCGCTCTCAATTTACGGGTTTCCTTAGCGTGTTTTATCATCTCTCTCCTTTGATTTTTTTGCCTCGGCCACTTCACGGGACCACCTTATTTTTATATGTCGGCCATGGTTTTGGCAACCACTCCTCTTTTTTGTCGTTTGGAATCCTTCTGAGCATCCGATCCACGTCGCTCCATTGCTAAATAAATTCGACCTCAGCTCCACTTTCAAGCTCCTCTTTGACTGCGTCTACTTTATCCTTGGTCAAAAACAAAGCATCGAAGATTGTCTTAGTTTACCCGACACAAAAAGCAATGTCAGGCAGTAGTGATCACTTCTAAGACTTGCTGCGCCAAAATCGTATATTGTCATGCCCATAATGTTTTATGCAACTCTGGGAACATAATAGAGTAGTCTATGCATGATGCATGTTCTTGAAAAGCCCATCTTGTCCTTTCACTGCATTTGACTTTTCTGTTCTCTACAATTAACCCATTTTTCTACTCAACTATCACTGAAGTGCCGGCTTCGCGGATGGATGGAAGCTCGTCGTCATCTGTTTGGGCCTCTGCAAGCTCAAAATGGGTAAACTGCGTCTTCTCTGTAGCAATAGCGTTGAGGTCCAAACGAGGCAGTGTATCGGCAGCAGTGTTGTCTTTTCTTTTCACGTGGCGCAAGTCGGTTGTGAACTCTGCGATAAAAGAGAGATGATGGCACTCTCGCGGGGAGTGGTTCTGACTGGGTGACTGAATAGCGTGGACGAGCGGCTTGTGATCTGTCGCGATGAAAAAATTGCGTCCCTCTAGGAAATGTCGGAAATGCTTTACAGCCAAGTAGGTAGCCAGCAATTTTCTACCAAAAGTGCTGTAGCGTTTCTCAGTGTCTTGCAGGTTTCGTGAGAAGAAAGAGATGGGAGACCAAATGTAGTCGATCTTCTGCTCCAAGACGGCGCCAACAGCAGCGCTGGAAGCGTCGACCATCAGGCAAGTCGATCAGTGCTTCAGGTGAAGGATGTACAAGCAAGGTGGCGGCCGCTAGTTCTTTCTTGACCTTGTCGAAAGCAAGTGCTTCCTCAGGGGGTCAAGGCAGGGGTGACTTCTCTGCGGTGGAACTGCAGAGTAGGGCTTCCAAGGGGTGCAGCAACACGGCGCACTGTGGCACAAAACGCCTGTAAAAATTGACAAGGCCGAGAAATCGTCGTACAGCGCGCTTTGTTGGTTGAGGTGCACAGTTCAAAATAACCTGAACTTTTTCTGGACGCGGTTTGATTCCTTGACTGTTGATTTGGTGGAAAAAATTCAAGTTGGGTTGAGACAAACTGGCACTTGTTCGTGTTGATTATGATTCCATGATCGTGGAGCCTACTGCCCATACAAAATTGTCCTATGGTCGGCTATAGAAAATTCTTTGTATGGTCGGCTTTAGCTACTTGGCCTAATTAGCTAAAAAAATCTATGGATATCTTTAGCATTTTTAATGGTCGTCTTTATAGGCCTCTTTAGCTTTGTCTATGGCCCTGTCGCTGTCCAGCCATAGCGCTCTTTAGCTTTTCTAATGGCTGGCTCTCTATAGCCAGCACGCTATAGCTGCCTATGGCTCTTCCTTTAGTGTCTTTAGTTATATATATGGTCTGCTAAAGAAGGCTGAATGCGTTTTCCTATGGCTCTTTTTAGCCAGCAGACACTAAAAAATGTTTTTTTTAAGTTCTTCCGACTTTAGAACGCTACATGGTAGATACAGATACATATACATCACTGAACACAAAGAATACACAGAACACAAGTAGAACACTCCACCACACAACAACAAGAACACAGCGACACCGCAACCCCCACACCTCTCTACGTACGCTAAGTTCGCACTATCTCTATATATGGCAGTCTTATTCTTGAATCCGACTTGGCCAGTGACTGCCGTCATTTGTCGCATAAACACGGAGACGCGGAGCAAATATTACTCGGACTTGATTCGATTTGTCTCTTGGAGTAGCCCCCATCTCTTAATTCAGCACCCTGAAAAAAAGCAAATGTAGATCACTAGGCTAATTAACTAAAATTTAATATTTATATTTTTAATGAGTTCGTTAAATCATATAAACAATGCAGTGATGTGATGCTCTACATTGGTGCTGAAGATTGCAATCAAGCTATTGCTTGGTTGCAGTGTTCGGTGCCAGTGTAATATATTTTCACCATGGGGGGGGGGTAATAATTGATTTTAATTGTTGCACACGCATTTTAATTGATTTTTTAAACAAACAATATTACTGGCCTTCACGACTCGTTGCAAAAGCAGACAACATATCTTGGGTCATGCTTTGCCACCGCTATTACAGAAATTTAGTATTGCTTTAATTTTCTAACCTGGAGCGTTTTTGCTATAAAAAGTAAGTGCCGGTGGTAATTTTCTATAGGCGTGTAAAGAAAATTAAATGGTTTCTAATCTTTAGACTTGGGACCATAAACTTTTCTATAGACGGGTAAAGACAATTTATTGGTTCGCGGTCTTTAGACTTTGGGCCATGAAATTTTTATTGGCGAATAAGGACAATTCACTGTTTCCCGTCTTTAGAATTGCGGCCAGAAAATTTTCTATAGGCGGGTAAAGAAAATTTATTGGTTCCCAGTCTTTAGACACAGGGCCATAGATTTTTCTATAGCTGGCTGTAGTTGTATTTATGGATTTCTATAGCCGACCATAGAGGGCCAAAGCGGGTGATAGCCTGCCATATAATTTTCCATAGACGACCATAGACCATTTTCGTATGGGCGAAGACTTGCTCCAAGTGGACCTTGTGCTCATCCGGGCTCGCACTGGCATTGAGGAGGTCGTCCAGGTAAGCAAAGCAGAAGGGGAGACCACGGATGACTTCGTCGATGAAACATTGGAACGTTTGGGCCGCAGTATGAAGCCCAAATGGCATCCGAACGTATTCAAAGAGGCCAAAATTTGTTGTTATCATGGTCTTCGGTATGTCGGATGGCTCAACAGGAATCTGATGGTATGCCTTGATGAGTTCAATTTTTGAATAGATTGCCGTGCCCCTAAGAAACGATGTACAGTCCTGGACATTTGGGATGGGGTAGCGATCCCGCACCGTTGCGGCGATGAGGGCGCGGTAGTCGCCACAGGGGCGCCAATCGCCAGACTTTTGGGCACCATGTGAAGGGCGGATGACGAGGGACTGGATGAGGGTCGCACAATACCTAGTTGAAGCATATGCTCGAATTCTTCACGAGTGACGCGCAGCTTGTCTGGTCCAAGGCGGCCTGGTCGGCAATGAACTGGCGGTCCGGTCGTGAGAATGTGATGCGTTACGTCGTGCTTCGGCGTCTCCTCGAAGTTTCTTGGCTTGGTTAGATCGGAATACTTCTGCAGAATTCGGGTGAACTCGTTCGGAAACGGCTCTACGAAGGTTGCGCTAAGCGTTGGAGCCCGCGATAGGACTCCCGACACATGCATGTTGGTGCTTGCATCGATCAGTCGCTTGTTCTTCATGTCAACGAGGAGATTGAAGTTTTGCAAGAAATCGGCACGGGCGATCGCGTACTTTACGTCAGATACCCAGGACAACCACTGAAACCGACGTCTGAGACCAAGGTCCAGGGTCAGTGATTTTGTCCATAGGTAGCGATGAGGGAAGCGTTGACGGCTTGCAGTGAAGATGTTTTGGTGCGATTTCTGCGATCGAAACTAGAGGCATGGACGACCCTAACTTCTGCACCAGTGTCGACCAGGAAACGTGTGCTGTTGATCTTGTCGCGAACGTGGAAAAGGCGGCTAGTAGGCTGGTATCGGTCGCTGGCCACCACTAGCGACCGCCCATCCCGTTTCCCTAGTTCCAGGAACAGGGATCCTGGCAGTGGCGGGCCTCAGAGCGAAACGGTCGGCGGTATCGGCACAGCGACTTTGTAGAAGACGGGGGAGATGATGAGGGTTGAGGGAGCTGTCGCGACCAAAGCGTTGACCTGTACGGTCTCGCGAGCGCCGTCCCGTCGACCGAGCACGTTGGGAGGATTCCCGCCGAAGCTCGGACACCTCTGCCATCAGTTTCTTCATGCAAATCCGGAGTTCGGCGATGTCCGAAGTAAGGTCGGAAGTTCGCTGTGTTGCGCCGATGGTAGGGCTGTTGACCTCCATGATTCGGTCAGCTAGCTCGGCGAGTTCCAGGAGTGGAAGCCTGTGGGCGACAGCTAAATCGACGCGAACGGGCAGCGGGAGGCGCTGTAAGAAAAGCTCTTGAAGGATCGTTGCGTCAATGGTGGCCACCTTGTCGCCTAGCAAGTGTTGTAGGTGACGCAAGAACTGAGATGGCCAACAGCCACCCAGTTCTTCAGCGCTAAGAGGCTGCTGGAGGCGTCGCTGTTTTGAAGTGACGAGGCGACTGACCAGAGCCTCCTTGAGTGTGACATACAGAGTGTCGCCGAACGGCCAGAGGACGATGTCTCTAACCCCGGGGGCGGCTTGGGGTGGGAGGGCGTCGATGAGGAGCTCGTACTGCCTTACCTGAGAGGTTATTCGGTGCAGGCGGAACTTGTTCTCTACCAGCACGAACCAGAGTGCTGGATTTTCTGCCCAGAACTTAGGAAGAGTCAGTACAGCGGTAGCTCCAATGGCGAGGGGGCGTCTTGGTCAGCTCCTCCAGCCTTGGCGGCGGATGTTCGGGTCACCAGAAATGTAGAGAGCTTGGTTCATGTAACTACAATTAAATTTACAATATTTACAAATGGTTGTTAGTTACAATGCTGAAGCCGGCCATCGTAGAACGTCCGTGCACCACGTCACCCCGAATCTCAGTGTCTCGTGGCACCCGTCACGAATCGCGCGGCGCCGGAACACACCAATCTCGCTGTCGCTCCTGTTGTCCTTGTAGCTCGGGGGCTGCACGTGCTTACCCCACTCATTCCGAATAAAGGCTGACAGTCGTACGTAACCAAAGGTCGAAATCGAAGGTACCGCGAATCGTAATTCTGGAGATTTCAACGAACTAGTTTGAAATCGTATATTTTTAGTGGTTCACGATTAAATCTTAGCAAAGTTGTGCGCGAATAGTATCAACGATGACCTATCCAGTTCAAACAGTTATAAGGATTGAAAGTTTGTTACCTTTATGTTATTTCTTACAGTTGCTTTATTGTCAGCTTGTCGCGGAGACATACTTGGTCTGCAAATTTCTCCACGAAAGTCAAGTTCTTTAAGTCATCGCAAATATAAGCATTGCAGCGATTACACTGTTTCGCGTTCCTGCCTGCTATGTCGAACAGTACTGCGGTAGTTTAGGTTCGAGGTCAATACTCTTCCTACAACATACATGGAAACTGCATCAGTTTTCACGCTGTCAGTTGTTCGGGACCGGCTTTCCGTGTGGCAGTCCGCGGGTGCGATGCCTTCTGGGAGAGAACTCGCACGGTGCCAGTGCATGCGAAACGAACTCGCTATGAGACTCTTCCGACGACGACGCACTCTTTCGCCAGCGCTCGACTTTGCATTTTCACCGACTCCGACACCCGCTGCGCTCTGTACTTATCTTCCTTTATCCCTTTGGTGGTTCGTTTACTTCGGCGCACAATCACCCCATTAAACATTCATTTCAGTTCATTATTCATCGTCTCTTCACCTTCATCCGAGACAATATTGTAAAAAAGTATATCGGGCCTACCCTCGGCCCTTATGGTGGTTTTAAAAAACGTAAAAATTTTCGCAAACAGACATTTTAATAGCCCGTAATTTTTCATTGTATGCAAGCACCCGTCATTTTTTTATATATCTAATAACATAACTTAAAAAACGAGCTGGTTTTTCTAAACATACAAAATGAAGAGAAAATGAGCCAGATAATTGCGCGCACGGATTCCCAGGGAGTCTTCTTAAAGGTGCTACTCGCGGCGGTAAGTTTTCGCGGCGACGAATGTATTAAAACGTCATTTTGAGCAAAAAAGATTAAAGAACGGAAAATATATAATTTTGAAGAGCGTCGCAGTCAACGTTTTCTCAAGTGCTTGAACTTGCTGAGATGAAAACGCATACATTAACGAGAAACGCTCCAATGGCGCATTCCCACTCGCGGTTGAGTTGCGTTAGCGAAGCGGTTGCGATTTGCGAGCGAGCTCGTTCAGACACCCCGAGACGCGCTTGGCGGTTTCTCGGCGATCACGCTCGACCTTTCGAGACTTAAGTTTAGCAACCCTGCTTTAGAATCAAAACTACACTTGAATCTACGATCCAAAGCTAAAATTTATCTATGTTGGCACTCTGAAGACTTTTCTACTGGTTGTTCGCATGCATCACAAGTTCAGTCAGCAAAAAAGAGAGATAGACTCGCCAAACCTGCCTGCGAATCCATCGACTTCGCCCACAAGCAAGCCCAGCGAAGCCTGCCTTGCTGACTCAAAAGAGCATGCCTCCGACCCTTTCTTCGATTTCGACCCATCCCGCATAAATCGCTGACATTGTTTTCGGGATGGAGGACCAGTGTTTTCCCCTCATTGTTTACTCTTACCATTTTCGGTATAGTGATTGGCACTGGCGGAACGGGGTGCGGGGAATCTGCTCGGTGCTCGCCGGTCGCGGCTTCGTTGGTGGTGAACTCTCCTGTCGTCGCTCGCACCTCGATCGAGTGCACTGTTTTTTTAAATATTAAGCTCACATAAACGCCGTATGGATTACGTAAGCATCATCTGCTACGTACACTTCATTTCTTCTATAAGTTCCCTTCATTAATTTTGGAAGTAGTTTACGTTACAGGTCGAGCTAGAGGAGGTACTCTGCCAGATTCTCGGTAGTGTGTTGGCTACGCACTTAGGCTCACGACGTCTGTATCGGCTTTTGTGGAGGTTATGCATGGTGTCAAAAGCTTTCAGTAGTTCACAGTACATGTCTTAGTGGATACAAAAGCTGTCATTTCGGTCAAAAAAAGCGAGGTCCGACGTTCTACGAGTAAAGACTAACAAGGAAGCGAACGACGGGCTTTGGCACCCCGAAAAACGAACAAAATCTTACCAGAACAAAATCACCGGAGCGAAGCGTGCTGATAGTTACGAGCCAATTCTTTTTGGAGCGGATTCAGGTGACGGACGTGAACATTACGTTTCTTCGTTGATTCGTCTGCTGAGTCTGCTGCAAGGCTAGGACTACAGCGCCTTGAACGCCCCTCCAGCGACAGATGCCGTCTTCTTTGGAAACCCACCGATGTCACGTTAGCGTCGCGCTGCGATTGGGTGCCGCTTTGCGGCTTGCGGAAACGATTGGGTAAAATCTATACCGAAGCGGTTGGCAAAATCGCACCCTAACCACTCGATCCCAGCCGCTTCGCTGTGGAGAACGTGCAGATTCACTTCGCGGTTGCGGGTCCACTTCCAGTATGAACGCGCCATAACTGCGATGACGTGTCACCCACTAATCCCATATTGTAATAGGCTGGATCGCGGATAGGAAGCTCGTTGGTGTCGCCACCGGCGGCCATTACTTGACAGCAGGTAATACACGCAAATCTAAGGGAGAAACGCACAAAAGTAAGCATTTTTGAAGCCTGTGCGCTGTGTTCAGAGGTGAGTATTTTATAGTGTGCTACGATCCTCATGTCGGGTGTTTGAGATCGAATCGGTATTTGTCAAACGTTCGAACACCCATTAAAACAAAATCAAACATACCGGAGCACTTACGGCTGAGTTGGCAAGCTTGCTCTCGTAGTGGAATAAACAAAGTAACTTGCCGTCAATAAGACCTTCCTCGGGAAGCCTAGAAGTTGATGAATGTCGAAAAGTTTCATGCTGTCAGCGGCTTTCCGGGATTGAGCGAATTCCGCGTAGGAAAGGCTTGCCGTCTGCTAAACCCAACATGTTGAAACCGCCATCACCTGATAACTCTAGGTAACCCTAGCCCATTGAACTGCACTACGTTTTCGTCCAGCGAGTCAATCTCGGTCAAAAAATATTTACTTATAAGAACTGCGAGAGCTGTCACTTTTAATGCTTGTACGCATGCTATCTAATGCGCTTATCTAAAAGCAGCAAAGAGGTTTCAGTGCTGGCAACAGCTTAGAAACAGGGGAACGGCACTTTTTCTTGTTTTTCCCATAGAGTTTCATACATTTGGTGGTGTCAATCAATGGCCACCGGTGGCGACACTTGGCCCCAGCTGCCGAGGCCTCGGTCCGCGATCCAGCCTACTACAATAGAGATCAGTGGTGTCACCGCCATCTAGACGTGGCTCATTAAGTGTGGGTTCGAAATTACGATAACACTTTCTGGTTGCCAGACTCGCAGCGGTGCTAGCTGGATTGGCGACGTTTTGCTCCCTTTTTGACGCGAGCGCCGCGCGTAGTCACCTACTATCTTTTACAATATATCTCAGGCATTCTATAGAAATCCTATCCACATTTTGACGACTCTTTCAACTTCCTATCCAGTCATGTCGTATGGACAATTTTCAATAAACCTTTCTTCAACCGAAGCGTATAATGTACAGACGATAGAAATGCTATAGAAATTTCTGTCACCATACTTTTACAAAATTTCTATAACTAAGAATCGATAAAATAATAACATACAGTGCACAGAAACGACATCACACCCAGTTGGAGCCTCATTGCCAAAGCTGCTTTTTTCGACTGTGTCAAACTTTTTTCGCCTCCTGCAATGTTTTACATTTGTAGATGCAGTACAACAAGTTTGATATACCACATTTATGTAAATTAAGTGTACAAAAAAGCAACATATTTGTAGTCTTTTATTCTTTTAAGATATTCCTCGTTCAAGTGATCGTTTTTCAAGGAATATAGTGGTGTAGCAGTCAACACTATTGAATTATTTCTGTTATGAGTGCTCTGTAGCGTGTTTGTTTTTTGTGTATGCGTATGGGAACACGGCAAGTAGCGATTGCATGTTTCTATGGATGTATAGTGACAAACCTAAAATAAATATTAAAAATATAATTTATTTGCGTTAAATTTATCCGTCATTGTTAGAAAGGAAATAGTTAGAAAGGGGATAAAACTTTGATCAAATATCTATCTCTTTTCTAAACAATTTATGTACAATTTCTATGTAGAAAATTGATAGTAAGTTTCCAATAAGCTATAAACGGTGAATACGGAAGTGAATACATTCCTTCAGAATAGATATATTCTTCATACCCTAATGTTCTAACAAAAACCTGTCGAAATGGGTTACATATTTTTGTAAGGAAAGCTCTTCCGAGCGCATACGGACAATGTTTCTGACAAGTAGGTAGCGAAAGGACTCTTCGAAAAATATTTGTTTTCTCGATTTGGCTAGAAAAAACGAACGCAAAAGAAACCCAGGCATTGATCGACCTTGTCTCCCACAAGAGCAGTAAGAAATGCAGTATTGTTATTATACTAATTACTAACACGCCCAGTTCATAACGTTTGTTCTAGCGAGTGGCCCTAGGGCCCTATAGGAAATCGGACATATTTAAAGAGTCCCGATCCAAAAAAAAAACTTTAAAGTTGAAAAAAAAATCCTTGCCAGGTTTTGTTTCATGCCCTAAACTCGCCAAACACAAAGTCTGAATTTGGAAAACATTTTAGCGCTCAAAAAACAAGGACAAGTATGAAGAGAAACAGACACCAAGCGCACTGTGGTGTCTGTTTCTCTTCTACTAGTCCTTCGTTTTTGAGCGCTCAAAATGTTTTCCAAGTCCCAAAACCAACTAGCCCAACAATCTACTCTGAACAAGCTGAAGCCGAAAGTTTGCGGAGCGCGCCGATTGGACGTCATTGATAAAAACGCCGAAGTCATCGTCGTGATTGTCCAGTCGTTGCGCTCCGTCAACTTCGGCCCCAACTTTGTGTTTGTTCGAAGTTAAGGCCCCTGAAGTAGACTTCCGGTCTAGAGAACCCCCTCTCTGATAAGCATATCTAACAGCCCCTTCTCTGCTGGCAAATAGCGAGAGCTCGGCGGCGCACTCGCCGTGCGAATTCTGGTTCCGCTCGCGACATGCGAGCAATCTCTCCGGGTGCCCCTTGTAGATCTGGAGCCGGTGGAGCGCTCGCCGAGCGGCTCTAACCGATCCGTGGGAAGTTCCTTGGAAAAGTCCGTGGGAAAGTGGCGGAGCGCGTCGAGCGGTTCGGAGTAGTTCTCCGGGCAACCTTTTTCGGAGTAGTACGATCTCTAGTCACTCGCAACCTTTCAGTTTCGTTATCAAAGTTCCCTTGGCGAAGTGCAGGAGTTTCGCGGCTTTTCCGTTTCGATTGCTGTGTGGGCTCTCTTGCTGTGCTTGCTTTCGTTCCTCTCGTCATAACCGACTTGCCCGAGCATACTGCGGCCTAGGCATCGCTGCAGTAGTTATAGGAGGTATAATAAAACGCAGTGACAGCGAAATCAGCGGCTGCAACGAAGATACCAGGTTACGTCCAGCTCGAGTGTAGACGAGGCAGGCGTTCTCGGTGAAAAGTTTGCCGAATCGTTCGCCTTGCGAGTGAAGAGGCCCGATACCGCGTTACGTCAAAGACATTGTGCACGCCTATTAAGATAAAGTCGTTTGTTTGTTGTGTGGTCTCTTAAATGCAGAATAGTAACTAGAATAATGAGAAGTCAATACGCCAAATACTCTGCAAATGGAAGTAGCCTTCGGAGACTACGATCACTTTACTGTGTTTTGTCTTGCTTAATTGCATCATACAACCCGTACACGTACTTCTAGTTGTCTTTATCGGATTTATATAAAAGTAAGAAAAAATTAATTGTGTCTTAACGTCGGGGTAACCGTTAATCAAGTTGTAAAAACTCAAGTTTTGGTCAAAGCCTGAAGTTCCGATGAGAACTTCATGCTTTCAGCGAGATAGCAATGGGAACCGAAACTTAAAAAGCGATGGCAGATGCTCTGAGAGCGGTGGCGCTGGGAGCGTTACGCTCGACTTGCTCCACAGCGCGTGCCACTGGGTTGGATCACGTGACCGATCGTTCACGGTAGCCAACCGCTCGATGACCACTAGCGCGGAGCGCTCTGCATCTGCGGGGGGGGGGGGGCTATAAGTGGGGGTGTCGCGAACTTTTGTCGAACCAGATTTTTAGGTCGAACTTTCGGGGTTCGACTGTGTCGAACCGGTTGAACCTTCGAACTTTTCTCCAGATTCGACCGGTTCGACTTTGTGGACAGTGTGGCCAGACCTTGATACAAGCATGTCTAAGTTTGGCGAACTTTTTTTTATGAAAAATGTTATTTTATTTTATGAACAGTTGCAATTAAAAGAAACCAATTCTAATCACTGAAGAAGTTAATAACTTATTTGTTTTTGTACTGTAGTAACTGAAATAACCAATCAACGCTGCCCTTAATTCGTCCCTTAGCCCTCACCATCCAATCCGAAGCCAACTGGCCAGCCTGTCGCGTATGCGCATACGAGTCGAACCTCAATACAAGGTTCTTCGAATTTTCCACTAAAAGTTCGAAAACGTCGAACCTGGTCGAACTCGAACCTCGGCCGGTTGGCGACACCCCTAGCTATAAGCTGGAAAGTGCAAGAGGACTGCAGCTAAATTTATGTGCAGGCGCTCTCAAAGCTGTCAGCGTGACTAGTGACACTAGAATGCTATATTCCGCTTGACTTTCCAGTTCAGCATGCGCTTGGATCCCGTCAAAAAGCAGCAAAAGTGGATGGCCATGGCAGCCTCTGTGGGCTTGCCATGCCCGGCTCAACCAATGAGGCGCAAGCAAAAAGCGCAGGACCACATTGACTGTGTCTGATCAGTCGGTGATAGCAAAGGCACGAAGGTGAGGAGCTCCTTAGGATGCATCTGTGACGCTGCTTCAGTGGTTACCCTTGACTGCAAGCGACGGCAGTCCGACTTGAAAGAGTGCAAGTTGGCCTGCTTGCCGCGCACCATCGTGTGTTTGTGTTCCCGCAAACTCGCCAACGCGCTTTTCTTTTGCCCCGACCAGTCCCTCCGCGTGCTTGGCTGCCCCGTCATGGAGCCTTGTCTAAGTTGTCCTTCCATTCGCGTTCCGATGCACCGACGACGCATTTCGGAACACTCGCTCGCCATGTTCTTCTTGAAACGCTCCAAGCTAGGGGCTACCAATGAAGGTTAACGGGTATTTACGTGATACATTATAACGGTTTAACATAAAAAATGACCCTCTTTACTTAACTCCACTGTTGCGAGCAAACACTCATTTTAGAAACGAAAAAAAATATGCGGGAGATTCTAAAATATCAGAATATATTCAGTTTTGTTTTGCCTGCACAATAACTGCGTGGACTCCGTTACGAACAATTACGGTTTATACTGGAAAAGTCCAGACAATAATTTCAAAATGGAGAGTTGCGTACTTTGAAAATACCTTGTTACTGATGAACAAGATCTCTTCTAGGGGATGCATCCTCGTTATTCCTGGTTAGATAGCTATTGCTGATGTTTGATATGTATGTTGTTTTTGTACTACATTACTTTGTTGACTCAAATAAGAATGCATTATCTATAAATTAATAAATAAACAATTTGAAACGCGTAAAACAACACCGAAGAGAAATTTCAAACTATACAAGTGACCCAGATTTCAGATACAAGGGACACGACAAAACTCTGACAAAACAATTATCGCTCAATTTTGTGGTCTGAAAGAAAATTTCTACACTGGATCATTTAAATATTAGTAATAGCAGATTCCGTTTCAACCTCTGATTTGAATCCGTTGTTCCGAAATGTAGCATAGACTAGAATATTTATAATTTTTAATCTGTAAATATTGAGCTTAATCTTGACTACCATTTCTTATTATCACGCGCAGCATGGCGTATAATATAAACTGTAAATATTTCAAGAATATGTAAATATATCTTTTATATTTTTGGAAATTGCCTGTTCTCCATATAAAAACCAGTAACGACTTTTAATGTTTTACAGGTTTGGTTTACGAAAGCCGTGAAAGCTACGCTCTTAGGGTTTGTGAAGATAAGTTACACGGCCAGGGGTGCACATTTTGAGAGGCTGCCCATCACGAAAAGATGAATATTTTAACGAATCGCGTTAACTACCTTTTTAACTAATGAAATATAAATAGCCGTTTATTGAGAAGCTTCCTGAGCGCCATCGAAAGCCATTAAACAAGTTTAGAAATATTGCGGCGCCTGCGATGGGCGGTGGTTCGCTGAAGTTCGCATTCTTGCAACGGACGCATTGATGCCGGCGCGAAAACACGAACGACAAGAGATGAAAAACCGCGCGGTCGCTTTCTCCCTTCACTGGCCTGAAGCCTTGAGGGAGGTGATGCGAGGTTAATGCATCACCGCGCTTCTTACGCGTCCCGAATCTTTCTAAAATGTTCTTATTTAGAGGTTCCGGATGACGCTCAGTAAGTTGCTGATTAAAACGATATCTTTATCATCCATAAATAAATAAATAAATGAGGTGCAACAAACATGTCGGCAAGGCAATGTCGTCTTCTTTTCGCTGACAAGTTCGTTTCACAAAATAAACGCCACAAGTGCCCACAATGTCATTTCCTTTTTGAGGCAAGTGGGCATTTAGGAGGACTCTACCGATTTCGTATAGTCTTCGATTCGACTGGAAATTGGTAGACCGCATCCATAGCCCTTTCCAAAATATTAGCCAAATTGAAAACAAATACTGTGAAGTTATTGCATTTTTAAATTACGCCGGGCACGAAGTTCCTGGAAGCGACCACAAGGAGAAATTTCTACTTTCCCTACTCGTGCAGGGCTGTGCTGGGAAGGCGGGCGAGCCGCGGAACGGTGGCCGTACCTTGAGCCGCGGAACGGCTCAAGGTACGGCCACACTTCGGCAAAACGCGGTGTGCCGCCGCAAGCGGCGTGCCGCCTTCCCTTCAAATCTGCTCCGCCAACGCTTTTGCACATGCATCGTTTTGTTAACAAAACAGGTTATGGGACCTATCGAAACCGTCTACTAAGATCTACTACTGTTAGACCTAGGTTATTTCACGTTGTTTGCTGGGAACATTGTTTAAGTTTAAACACCGAGGCGGCGCAAACTCGACGCCTCGAAACTTTTGGAGTAGATATTTGAAGGAGATTTCTTACGAGGGACCTATAGTCATTCCGAATTCTGTTAATCCGCTGCTGTTCGGGGTCATAGTTTGAATGATGTTCAGGAACGTTTGTATATAAGACACGTTGGGGTCGAGAAAATTTCCCGATATCCACTTGGAGGAGTATAAGTGGTCGTAGAAAACGTAGTCACAAACTCCATCCTTTGGGCCCTTAGGTGTAGGCGCCATCAGGAATCCAAGGGTGCAGATTATCGGCTTCGTGTCCGACGGCCTTACTGAAAAATAACATAAAATATAATATACCATGTAATACCAAATATTTTGGATTTATATTAGTCCTAGATATTTCACCCATTTGTTTTATGTTTTATCGCAAACGAAAAACCATTATCTGCAAATGTTGATTTTTTTTTTTTGGAGGGGGGGAGGGGAAGGGGGATTTTAAGTGAAGAATTGTGGAAGTGTTATGATTTATATTATATGTATTATATTTTTGTTTGTTTCAACCAAATTTGTGAACACTAATTTTAAGAATGCACCATTCAAATTGGGTGGTGTTATAAGTTTTTGGTATTTTAGTACGCGACCACACAAAATTGGTTACATATTTTATTAGAGACCAAAGAAAAACAATGCCAGTAATTCTACTTTTTATGTATTGTATGAGTATTACCTGTAGCAGTATATGTAAGACAGTGGTTACTTAACCTTTATTCGGGCAGTTGTATAACGATAGGACTTAAAGTATACAATGGTCTGCACTAATAGGAACCATTTGAACACTAGAACAGTATTGTTTTCGGAGTTTTTATTTTTGATCCAAAGAATTTGATGTGTATCCTCCAGTGCACACTGCCCGTATAGGAGAACAAAATGCAAAAATCCAAAATACTCGGTCGGAACTACTTCTTATGGGACAGGCTAAAGCAGTTTCTAGGAAATTTCCTGTCACCATGCAAAGCCTCCTTTGCACTTTTCGCAGGCTATTTTATTGATGCCTGCCCGCTGCGGCAGTACCTTCAGCCATCTTTGAATTTTAGTGCGGGCAGGTGATCCACACCGTCCTAGTGGACATCGCTGACCGGAGCTGTGGTGGGCTGCTTTCTTGGACACTGCTCTGCAGTTTCCTCGTCGAAGCAGGAAGAAAGGTCTGCCTTTTTTTTAATGTCTTGCACGAATGAGGCACACTGAAACAGCTAGTCGAAACTGTTTCAGTCGCATTGCCTTCAGGTTGGTGAGTTGTGACTGTCGTCTGTAGAGTAGCCAAGCATTGTTCACGGACACATCAAGAAGCTGCCCGAATATGTTTAAGTACCAGCGCCTTGTCAGTTACGGTGTGCGATAAAGCGCTGCAAACATGTCTCCAAGGTATACCCCACCCATGCGGATGCTGTATTGCTTCACAAATTGTGCGCAAGTTACAGGAAATTTTCGATGCTCTTCTTGTCAAACCTGCTTGTAGTTTCGACTGGGTCATGCGAAACACAAGAGCTTGCAAGTGTTACAGTCTTGTTGTCGACCCATTTCACTACATCAAGTTCTGCTAAGTTGTCCACCTTGTAGTCATAGCTGCCTCTTCCGTCCTTTAGCAGGGACTTGTCATGCTTTAGGACGCAGCCTCAAAGCCTTTTGCTGCGGATGGTACCAAGACTGTGCAAAGTGTACCTTTCCTCCAGTGGCGAGATAAGTTCCAGCGAAGTGAAAAAATTGTCGAAATACACGATGTCTTCATCCGCCCGAGGAATACTGCTACACAAGTGAAATACGACCTTTGCGCCGAGTCCAAGCATCTCATCTCCTTCTTCAAAGATAATGCCTTCGAACGTTGATGAACTGGTGCAAAGCATGAAGTCATGCACCATACCAGAAACACCAGCTCGTACAAAGAGCTTGAAGCCGAACATTTTCGTTTTTTTTTTGTTGTTGTTTTTTTTTTTGGGGGGGGAGATACTGCCTCAAATTACCTGTCTTTTCGCCCTTGTACGGGATCAACATTTCATCAATCAAAAATAAATTCTCACTTTCAGTCACCTTGCACTTGCTCCTAATGTACTCAAGCACAGGTCTTATCTTATAGGCCCTGTATGTCCCAAGTGACTGCAGGCTATCAACAAAATGAATAAACCTTCGGAGCTTCCTGTAGTGCTCCACCGGCATCACATTAGATATCTTGTCAAATGTTGTCAGATTGGCACAGCAGTCTTCAAAATTATGGCATCCCGACCACTTTCATCATGAGAAGAATTTTAAGAAAGGACTTATTTTCTGCAGCATTAGTGTTGATTGAGGAGCCAGAGTGTTGAGTGGAATATAAATTTGTCTGGTAAACCAAACTCTCGATTAACTAATCATCAAAGCACATAAGAAAATTCTACAGTGGTGTGAAATCCTCCTGTCGAAGAGCAAACGTCGGTTGTGGAGCTCGGAAGTTGTTGTTGAAGCTCGTCTTTTTGCACTTGTACTTCTCATTTTGCTTAGACGAGGCAGCCTTCCTGGGCAAATCGTCTTCGTCTTCTGGCGATGATTCTTCCACTTCTAAGGTTATGCCCCTTAGCTTGAAGCTGGTGTCATTTTTCGTGACGGTGTCATAATCGCTTGATATGTCGACGTCGGATATTCCTACTTCAGGAGGGATAACTGTCGTTCTGTTTCTCAATCGTGAACCATAAAATGTCCTCGCAGCGACTTTCTGCATTAAAAAAAATTCGAAATCAATATTAAAAGGATGTTGACAAACCCCAGTGATTGCTGCTAGGTTGTAAAGGGAAAGAATCCGGGGTAGCAAATATAGTCACTACATTTTTAGGCTGGAGAGGTGGCGCAAGCTACCAAATTTTCCATAGGGTAGAGCCACTATACATCCATCCATCCTTGTGTAAACGGATACCTAAAACGGGCACTATATCTCGTGAGATACAGACACACGATCACTTTTTCTATGTTTGTACAGCATGTTTGCGTTTAAAAATGCATCACAAAACTCTCTATCTACTTTATTTTGAAATCGCAGCATTAGATATTGGTTATCAGGTACAATTTCAAAATAATAAGTGGAATCTACCTTTGCCATGCCGTCTCCAGCACTGGACGCCGCCATCTTCTTTCTTCAAAAAGAGAAAATTTTCTGGGGACTCCAACGGATGGCGCAAGGTGTTTCAGCGGCCGCGAAGCAAGTGTCCCAAGGGATACATTGCCCATTTAGGGGTGATATTACTTGTGTGGCTTTTAATAGCGCATTGCAAGTCCGTATCCCGTGAGATTCAAAAAGCGAAAGAGGGTTAAATAGTTTGTAATGCAGAGGATATGCTTCTAACAATTTGGTTCGCAACACAGTGCACCTGTCCGTTTGAAAGTTAATTATTCAGAGTTAATAAGAAAGATATAGTAATGTCGATCCCCGTTTTACCATATTGTTTTTTATGGCTGAGACGCCACCACAGCCGTTTCACATTTGTACAAATGCGCAGGTATTGCTCTTATCTATTATTATATATTAATAAATATTTCAAGTCCAAGACTTCTCTCCCACACGAAAATTGCCTATGGACGTTTCTGGAAAAAAATATGGTGAGATGTAGCCACCTACAAAACAGTCTATGTCTTCAAAGCTATATAATCTCGACCATTAACATTTCTATAGCCGGCAATGAAATAATATGTTTCTAGGACGCTATAGACTCGCGACTATTCAATTTCCTTGAGGGAGATAAAGAAAAATGTTTTCCTTGATGCTATATATTCGCGACAACTCAATCTGCTTTAGCCGGTTACAGAGTGGTGTATGCCCTTAAATCTTGACTCGCAAAATTAAATTTTTTTAGCCGACTCAAAGATGTCTTATGTAACCAAAGCTGTAGGCCTTCTAACCTTTCAATGCGCTTTAGCAGGCTATAGAGGAATGTATGTCTTTCCAGTTGTAGTCTCGCGACCATTCAACCTTCTTTAGCCTGCTCATTCGAGTTTTATGTCGCTTAGGCTATAGACCCGCGACCTTCATCTTAGGAAAGTGGAAGAGAGTCATTCATGCGCTCGCTCGGGGTGAGAGTCCTTTTCAGCCTTCTGTATGGTGAGTACGCCGCCAGTGCCCCGCAACCACAAAAGCGTCCTTAGCTGCCTATAGACCTATTGCAGTTTTGCCGGCTGCGCTCTCTTCGCATTCATTTACCTCGGGTTTGACGTCATCTCAGTGTCGCGTTTTTTGCTAATATTATTCCTTTCTTGCCCTTCCAGTGTATATTTAGTATTTTTAAATATATGTATTATGTAGCATTAACGTTTTCTACTCTGTCTGTAGTCCCTGCTATATTGCGTTTGCATATTTCCGTCTAATATTTCGTGTATATTTTGTCGTTCTCGACGCTGGTTTTAAGGAATATAATGCCTTTGCCTACGCCGCTATTGATGTGAGTTCTACTCTTGTCATGACAGTTTATCGAGCTATGAACTCGTCTATTGGACTCGAATGAAGTCTCGCGAGGGATGTTTTGAATGCCAGTGAACATGTCACCAGTGTTGGCAGAGAAACGACGTAGCAATCACGACGCGAGAGACGACTGCGCCTCGATGCGGTTGACCGCGCTTGCTCTGCTGCAAACTAAGCATGAGACTCTCCGTTAGCTTGGTGAAGATGCAAGACGCTACCAAATACCATGGAAGCCAATACTGGCCACTCCCGCGGAGCAAGGGCAAAAAGTGAGTGCAGCGCACCTGGCGAGCTCACGGTTACCGCTAACGCACGAATTCTCCAATAAGCATTGGTTTGGCCTATCTCCGTGCGAGGTGACCAATGAAAAAAATTATCATGGCCATTCCCTGCTTTGAATGTTAAAAAATAGCTGCCACCTCATGAGTGAAGGACATTTTCTTAGCGTGGGAAAGATGTAACAGCTTTCTGGGTGCAATTTTGGAGCTCTCCCGAAGAAAACACACTGTCACAACTTATGTAAGCCAGGCAACACACGAATGTACTACCTTGGCCTGTTTTTTATTCAGGGCAATTTACAAACATTTCAGAACATAGCTTTTTTACAACTTTATTGTTCTTATCAGTCAATTCGTTTTGTTGTTGTAATTCCCATTTCTCATGAATGTCTTGCTTATAACCATTTCTTCGAATAGGCGAGCTGGCTAATCCCGTTAAGATCGTCTCCGCGTGAAAAAGCAAAAGTCAATTTCGAACCACGTACACATCGCGACACTGTTAGCGCGAACACGACATCGGCGCATTTTCACATTTTACTCCTAAGTAGTATTAGCGAGCACAAAATTTTATCGCTTACATTATAGAACTAGATGAGCTCTTTCCGTAGCAATAATAACTTGGATGACATCCCTTCGTTTCAAAGAGAAAAACTGCAAAAACCGGCGATCGCTTGTTCGCGCTAACAGTGTCGCGCTCTGTACGTTACTGCGATGCCCTGTGCTCTAGAAGAAGTCGTTTTGCATATGCAAATCTGACGCTATTACTTAAATTAATAAAAGCGGAGTTACAAAAAAATGGACTTCTCGCGCGTGCAAAGAAAAAAGGGGAGAGCATCGTAGCGCAAAAAAGGTGATTTCAGTCGCGTTATTTACGGTGCACGAATTCTGATTGTTAGCGCGGGGACGGCTCACGTCTTCTGCTACTTTACTTCTACAACAAAGGCCGACCCCCGTTGAACCGTCTTAACTCTTTTCATCTCTCAGTCTTCCTCTTTTTTTATGTTTGTGGCGACGCTACCTGCCGCGTTCTTTCTTCCTCCTGCTTTTTTTGTTTGTTTTTTTGTTTAGTTTTTCTTTCTTTTGTTTTTCCGACGTTCAAACCATCGCCTATTTTGGCTTTGTTTGCCTTAGTTTTTTCTCTCTTTCCTTCGCCTCGGCGCTTATTACCCCCGGTTCATCTACTACGCTAGGCCCGGACATTTTGAGGGCCGCCTGCAACTTTGTTGTTATTGTTGTTTTCTTCTACTGTCGTCTGCCTTCGATTGAGTTTCTAATCCGAAATATTCATACATGCTTTTTGGAATTTATTAAATATATTAAGAAGTGTAAGCCCGTTACACACCTTCTATTTGAATTTTATTAGTGTACGCCGGCCGGCACATCTGCTATGGGTCATCGTTTGTTGATCAACCGGCCGCCTTCGGGCATACACCAGCACATACTTGGAGATGACAGGCATGCCATGGGCTGCCTAACACTGCAAAAACAAGTTTTTGAGATGTGGTGGAAAATGCTTCTCCCGCTTCCGAAGACCGAACAAAAGTGAGTAATTAAGTTACTGCAGCATTCAGCTTAAAATGTTAAAAGTGTGAATAAACCACTGATCTCAATGACAATTGCTGTTTCGCGTTTGCCCGCGGCCACTGGCGGCCGTCTTTTTGGTAGAGTTATATTATTTCAAGCCAAGGTACAGTTGCTGCAGCCACAACGAGGTAGAGGGGCTTAGAGCGATAAACTGGGGATCCGGTCTGCACTCCAAATTGACCCCCATAAGGCCGCTGCCACTGTACACAAATTTGACCACTCGTCACGTGACCAAGCCAAATACGCGACGTCACAGGAAAGATGGCAGCGCCCAGGCAGCGGCTGGCCCCAGCTGGGCCGGAGCTTGTCGGATGCTTCGTTCGTTGTCGTTCGCCTCGGCGAGCTGATTTCAGTCGCGGAAGCCGTCATATGAGGCCGGTCGAAAGCGACTTCAGAGTTCAGCGTGGTGTCTGACGTAGGTATAACGTGAAAATACGGAGTAACGGTGTGCACTTCGTTGGTTATCGACGGGGATATCGGCATGGAAGAGACAATCTGCCCTACGTTGCTCGGACCTCGGATTAATTCCGGTACCGCTAGGATAAATTTTAAGGCGACGTTTCTGTGCTCTCTTTGACAATCGGAACCTTCGAGGTCTGCAGTGATGCGTGTGCAATATATTTGGACACACAGTTTAGCGACGAAAATTGCGTGAGTTGTGCCTGGCGGTGTGCAAGCAAGCGTGGTGCCGCTTCGTTCAAATGACCGAAGGCTCACTTTGGTTGTGCGGCGCACCGAAGAGCTGCCTTGAAGCTGGTAGTTTCCGTGCTGTGCTAAATGATGCTGTGCTGCTTCCCAAATTGTTCCGGCGTAGACGTGCACTTTCACGGAGCACAGGTGTGCGGAACAGCGAAGAGCTGCCTTTAAGCTGGTAGTTCCTGTGATGCTGTGCTGCTTCCTAAATTGTTCTGGTGTAGACGTGCACTTTCATGGAGCACTGGTGTTGCAGTTGGTATTGATTCAGGAGGTCTGTCGCACGTTTCGTCGACAAAAGTAAACACTCGTTACGCGAATTGCAAGCTGTATGGACATTTCATTGCGCGTGTTACCTACCCAGTCCACCCGTTCACGCCGCTTTGCAACGAAAGTCTGCAGCGACTCATTACCAGAAAAGTGTTCCCACACCCATTTCAATTCAGTTCGTCCACGGCAATCGCCAAACCCCGAAGGAGAGGATTTATTCCGACAGGATGCCACTAAAGCAATGCAGCTTCTTTAGTGGTGAGGATAGACTCTCTTCTGTCAGTTTTGTTATATTGTCACGGATGCCTGCTCCAGTCCTATCTTCTATCAATATTCCCTATTCTGGAAAGTTCCAGGCCATGCTCAGCTGTCATCGTATGTTCTCGTAGAGGTGCTGGGTACTTTACCCATAGCTCTTCAATCTGTGTGCACCCTGGCAGCTCTTGAGCCGAGTTGCCCGATAACGGAACACGGGTAGAGTGAACCATGTCCTATCCCGAGCCCGGCAGAAAAACCGCAGGATGAGCGAGTACCACAAGGACGAACTTCGGAAATACATCACGAAGAATCTGAAATCCGGGCCAGTCGCTGCTAAAAGCAAGAACCACCGGAATTCGATCTTTTGCCAGAAAAACCGAAGCTTAGTAAGCAACAATGACAAACCTGTAGCAGCAAACCGCGCCCGCTCGCACCATTGTTTGCATGCCCGTCGCACCTCACGCTCCGACGCCCTTTCACGCAATGTGTATGAAGACGTCGAGGGCTGTATTGAACATTATGACCGTGTCGCCCGCCACAGTGGGTGGACAGACAACCAGCTCCTGCAGAACCTATACTTCTCGAGGAAGAAACTGCCAGGCCCTAGTTTTGAGAACCATGAATCCTCCTCAACGTCCTGGTAACTTTGCAAGATCGAGCTGAAGTGCACGTTCATTAGAGAACATTGACGAGAGAGAGCCGAATTCCTGATTCTGTCCAGGACACAGCCCCTTCAAGAGCGTCGCCGCCTTCGTGGAGGATCTTTTGCGTCTGATTGAACACCCACGCCAACCCTGATGCTACAGAAGACAAGAAGCTAAGAACCCCATGTCTCTCATATGAGGGACGCTGCCTTCCGCAGCCTTGTACGCAACCCCACGACAACAGACGAAGGGTTAATATCACCGAGGCATCCAACATTGAATGTACACTGCAGGCCCGAGCCTGTCACTAGCAACAACTCCCCAGCGTGTGGACACTCGAGTAGTCCAGCTGCAACTTCGACGCCAGCCTCCCAGGCATCCGCGACATCCACGACGTTGTCCGGGAGGAGATCAAGAAGCTACTTCCTGCCATCAGTTGCCCGGCTTTTTGATTGCCAAGATTGTTTTGGAACACGTTTGACAGGCACTTCAACCGGATACTTCTTCGAGCGAAGCGGCATCTGATGAACCGAGGGCGACTTATGCCACAAAGTCACGACGACCGCCACCGGCTACCCGTTAGTATTCAATGCCAATTCAACGAGTCACCCCAACGTCGAAGCATTCCCTACATCGGGAAGAACCAGTGTAAGTCCGCGCTGAACAAAGTACACCGAGGTAAACGGAGATGCTGCGAATGGTCGACCGAAAACCACTCTGCTGCCACAGCATGAGGCCAACCATGTATACTGGAGGTCCCCGTACCAATGAATTGGCCTGCGAGGGTTCGTGCCGAACAACCCTCGATTACGTCTCGAGGACCGTCCGCGGGACATTGAAGATTATCTTCGGCGGGGCCTTTGTCCCTGTTGCCGACATTACCCCGAAGCGCCTGATCCCCATCACCTCGACGGGAGGTAAGGACGACAAAGCAGGTGAGCGGCAATGCAAGGAAGGGCGATTGGGTGTCGGTTGTCGTCCAAGGACAATACCTAATAATTTGCTGGCACCAATTATCTGTGTCCACGCAACGAAGCACACAATTTCCATCTTTGAGGGAGGATGCCGCTGAGGGACTTCAGGAAATAGAATGGTTGGTTGTTCTCAGATGTGGACACCAAGCATCACCCGACCTCACTTTGCCACACGAGACTCACACAAGTTGCAGCGGTCGCGTGATGCAGAAAAAATCGCCATTACGCAATGAAAGTGAAATGGCTTGGATAGCGAACAAACACTATTGCCAGCCATCAAGTCAACGGTACAGCAAAAGGCACAGCCTCGTAAGCAATATATGCCTGAGCTTGCTGCATTGACGCCGAAAACTACCACGAAAATTTGAAGGATTAGAAGCTAGCCCTGCAGCTTCAGTGCATCAGATGTCAGTGGCCGCACATGACGTATGATTACAAGACAGCATCAGTCGGTCAAAGTTGCCACTCGACCAAACTGAACACCGACGTGCCAGGAGCGTCATCCGACAACAAGGAGCACAGGTACTACGACTGAACGCCTGACACGAGACAGATGCAGCCAGAACTCGTTATGGAACCATTTGCAAAGAACCAATAATTATGTAATCACGTGGAAATAAACATTTTGATACACTAACCAAATAAACATATTTGCGCTCGCCTTTACGCCTTCAGAGCGTATACACCAAGGATTGTGTTCACCGCACGTGCTGGAGCTTTAGTTTTGTATTATGTGTTCATTAAATGGGGAATCATAAAAATGTATTACTCATGAGTTTGAACCTTCATCTTTGAAATATCCAGGCTCCGTTGCGCTTGGTGTAAACTCAACTCACGGAATCCGCTTTTACATATTCAGGTGTTTTATAACTCGTGAGCAGAACGTTTCATATCTTTACGTTGTACTCTCGCTTGCAAGATACTTTTGATATATAAAATGTGTACTGTAACCTAGGTATGTTTACGATTTTATTATTTTCCTTTGCTTTAAGCTTCTTGTTAGCGCACTTTAGTCTTTGTTTTTATCTGTTGAAAGACACATGAAATAAATAAACGAATACTAAGACCAATATTTTTAATGAAACTCTCCCAGTTAAACTAGAAACAGTTTGCGGACGCACCTATTTGGGCGGAATCCCAGCGCTATTTTTTTTAATACTCACCGGGCGGTACTTTTGTTGTGGAAGTTGACACTGATCTTGGCGGAGGAGCCGTGGATAGAGGAATGCCGCCTGTACCGCTGACAGTTTTATGGGTAGCGGTGCTTTCGTGCTTTCCGCCTAAGGTAAATCAATAAGCTTAATGAGCAAAGAAGCAACCAACCAAACACAAGTTATGTTCCTGACAGTAATGTGTATACGAAATTGCGATGTCGTTTCGATGGCCACTAAAGCATGAGCTCGTGCGCATCTATTTATCGCACTTCAACAGCTAAATATACATAAACATTTTCTTGTATATATAGTGACAAAACCTAAATTTCTAACAATTGATGCAATGTCACGTGGCAGGATGATCGGACATAAAGTAGCGCCAGGTGTCATGTGACAGGGACGAGGCGTAACATGATGCGCAGCCATGTGGCGTTATATACGTTACGTTACTTGCGTCACAACTTCGCACTGCGACATAACGCAGAGTGCTCCACATGACGTGACGTTTACAATTTCAACCATTGACGTCATGCGACACTATGTCGCATTACATAACCTCACCGGTGCTACTACGTATCACTTCAACGTAATGTGATTGTGAGTCCCATGACCTAGCATGAAATCACGCAGTGAGGTCACAGGAAGAATACTGTGATTGGTCGAAACCCGGCGGAGGAGGAGAGCACATATGGTAAAAAGTAGGGCCTCTGAACAGACGTTTGAATTGCAGCAGACGAAGAATCCCAAACACTATCCTATCAGGTATCATTTGTCAGCGACGGTCAAGTTCGCTACATGTTCCAGAGGGAAAAAGCCTGCCGTATGATGGCCAAAAACATACGTTTTGTGCAAGGCTCATTAAACTCTTAGGTGCGTGAAAGAAATGAGCCATTTGGGTTAGTACTTACATATAACTCAACTTGTTCACGATCTCCTTTTGAAAAGTACGGCGAACTATACTCCATTCACCCTTAAAGGGGTCAGGAAATCGCTATCGGGTTGAAATGTTCATAACTGGTCAGAGGCATACTGCTCCTAAATTGGCCCAAGTATACTTGCTCGGACCGTCACTGGTTCAGAAGCTTCATTGGTGCGGTGAAATTCCTAGGATAAAAGGGGACTATTTCTTTCAGTCTTGCATTCGAAAATTTTGATGACGTAATTTTAATATCAAAACCACCCGCCTGACGACAGTCGACCATGGCTCATACATTGGACACGAGAACTGCGTTAGCACTCGATTTCTGCTCGTAACAATCAATGCCACGGCGGACACTCGGGAAGTGCCTTGCGGTCGGCCACTGCGGTGATTAGAACCGCCGAACTCTAACACTACCTAGAGCTCAACACGCGTTTTATACTTTTCCAATCCTGGAGCGTGGTTGTGGTTCGCGTTGGCGGCAAAGAGTAGGCAACAGGCCAAGTGACCACCTGTTCTGGCCCCGAGTTCAGGGGATGTACGATACTCATATTTCTCGAATTGTTTCGGCGACTACAAATCCGTAGGAATAAAACCTAAGCCAAGTTTATTGAGGTATATACGTCAGGAAGTGATCCAAAGTAGCATTTAGAGAAAGTAGAAACATTGTTTTAAGGCTCTTTTAATTTCGGTTGTGAACATTTGAAATTACGTCGAATAAAATTCATTGGCCTGCCCACCTTCAGGATTACTTTTCCTACAACAACATTCCTTGAACATTCAGATGACAATGTCAGGATTTCTTCCCTTATAAGCAACATTTTATGAACATTCAGATGACAATGTGACACGTAAATATTTCTCTTTACGCTCCTAAATTACCGGTTTATATTTTATAAAATACTGGAGTAGTATATAAAGCGTACTACTGCCGTGGTGGTACCCTGTTGCGTCGACTGCGCGTTGACTTAAGCTGAATGGAAGTATAGGAACAGATTTTCCCTAAGTTTAAGCACATTTAATGCGACAGCGAAAAGGGAGCCTGTGTCGCAGAAGATGCCGGCGTCGGTGTGCGTTGTGACGGGAAAATCCTGATTGGTCGATAGGGTCAGCGCCACGTGGCCTTGCAGAGCGGTTTTAAACAACCCACAATGCTCACGTAAAACGTGACTTCATGGGCAAAATGAAAACGATTAAGTGATTTACCCGAAAAGAATTTTGAGCAATAGTGACGGGAGTGAGACGCGATTTAGTCGGTGGTCACATCTCTTCTCCTTGTTTTCTCTCTCTCCTGGCGTTTCGGGCGCCTGGAGGAGAGGTGGATCGGCTTGGCCATCACGTTGAGGTGGAGAGAGAGTATGACCATCTCGGTGAGGGGAAAGAGTGTATGACCACCCCCTGACGACATAGACAATGCGCGCAAAATTTAAAATAAATCTTGCACCGTCATATTCCTCTAAATTTGTTTTTTCGTGTAAAATACATTTTTTGACACGCGTGTCCTAACCAGTCTATTAAAAACAGGGTTTATTTTTCTTTTCAGTGGCCCCTTTAAAGAAAACGTTTGAAGAGTTTTAGGATGGATTCGAACACGCGACCCTTTCGGCTGCAAGCCAGACACGCTGCTGACAAGGCCACGCACAGACGCCTGTACGGCTTGGGAACTCGCGGGAGATTATATGTTTAGCTCTCGCGTTCCTCTCTTAAAGGAGAGGCTTAAACGTCCAGCAAATTGTTTTTTTGTAAAAGCACCCCATAATTGGTGAACATCATATTCCTTGGAAACTCACTAAGCACAGGCAGGCGTTTAAGACGCTCTTCATAAATACCAGAGTACTCACGCTCCTAAAAAGACTACTCGCCTCCATGTGCATGACTTTGTGTGGCTGATTTCAGTTTTGAAGTTAGCTTTAACAGCGTCGAGATTACTAATACTTGGGATAATGTTAATGGTAGGTAGCGAGGTAGGGAGAGCTACAAAACAAGAGATATCAAATGCGATTGTTTTTTTTTCGTTTTTTGGCTCAACCACATACTACTGGAACCCAAACTTATCAACAAGGTTTTTTTATTTCAAGCTTTATTCGGATATTAAAGGTGCACACACAATTGCAACTCCTCTAAGTCTGGCAATTTTAAGTTTCCCGCATAAAAATTGTTGGGCCGGAGGCCTTATAAACAGTCTCCCAAAGTGATTTCAGTATGCTAAAGTCTAGTTTCGGTATTCGGGAAACGCTCCCACAGCATATGAAGAGTCATCAGGTCGGTGACAGCGCACCAGATTGACTGAAACAACGTCATGTCCAAGAATAAGTATAAATGATCTCAGTGATGAATAAACTAGCATAAAAACAGGTCCACCGAGACGCAACCTATTTTTCGACAAGCAACATATTCCTTTGTAAATACTTCAGTATCACTCCTGAAAAGGTGTAGCCATAATTTAGTTTAAAATACAATATCAGCCGTTGCATACTCGAATGAAGCAGCAAAGCCATCTAGTTTATTTACAATACTTCTGCAGTTTATTACAACGGAAACAAGGTCAAGAGGAGCACGTTTATTTTTTCGTTTTCTTTTCTTCTAAGAGTCAACTTTTCATGACCGGAACAACTTGTTCCGCTGATTTATACAATGTACAAATTATACCATTTACAACTATACTTGTCCTCTCAAACATTTTGGCGTTTGTCAAAATTTCCTTTGTTTCTTTATAGAAGTCAAAGTTAATAAGAACTGGTCTTTTAGACTTTTCGTTCAAACGAGCATCACGTTGCCTTCTTGGTACAGTTTTTAGATATTTCCCTAGACTATATTTGCAAACACTTTAAATCAGATTTCTAGAATCATTCCATGTTTCCGAGCTATTCTTGTCCTCGACTCCATAAAAAATAACATTTTGCACGGTAACTCCTGTTTTACAGGTCAACATTCCTGGTTTGTATGTCCTTAATTTGTCGCGCGAGGAGTTGACTAACCTATACTTGTTCTGCTATTAACTTATTGATGACCTTAGTTTGTCCATTGGTTACAATAAGCTTCTTATTTATTTCCTCGATCTTATTTTCATCCTTGATGAACGTGCTGTCAATACAGTCAAGCTTATTTATGACTGAAGCTTGACCGCTTTGCAAACGTATAGGCCGATAAATTTCTTCTTTATCAAAGGACCAGGGGTGCGTTCTACATTTACAGAAAAAAAAAGAGAAACACGTAATGAACACAGTTTTCAAAGAGGTGAAAGTATATGAGCGACAGTCGTAAACTTATTATTTTACTACACACGGCAGCAGCACTCTAAGTGGGAGGTTTGCCATCTGTGGGAAGATGTGGAAGTCCTGTACAATGGTGGACATAATCACAAGCTCTGTGTTCGACTGAGGCTTGGCTGCACAAGTCCTCGTGCAAAGAAAGCGAAAATCAAAGCTTTTTTTTATTCAGACAACTCCTGCAGCGCCTAAAAGGCATTATTGCAGGGGGCGAATAATAACGAAAAGAACGTATCAGCACTTCCAGCACAAACTATACATTTAAAGCGTTCCAATCCTTGACCGTCCTCACAAAAAACAAATTTTTGCAGAGCTCCGTCCTGGTACAGTATTGGCGTATCTTCTACACATGATCATTACGTTTGGAAAAATAATTTGGTTTTAAGAGGTATGATCAGCTGTTAATACCAGTAGCTTCATGATAATACTCACTCGCGCCACCTGTACGCTCCGTGATGCAGGTAAGAGACGTTTTGATATCTTCCATGCAGATAAAACTTCCAGTTCTGTGTTATATTTAATTCAAATGAGCACCACAAAAAGTTGATCACTTGTCAGTTTGAACGTTCATCTTACAAATTTCCGGGCTCGGCTACGCTCGCTGTAATCTCCACACACTTAAAGAATACCCTTCCACATATTCAGATGTTTTATAACTCGCGAGCACACCGTCTCTTGTTCTTTTTATTGGTTGCATACTCGCTTACAAGATACGCTTTTGTATTAATTATCGATTGCAACCTTGTTATCTTTCCAATTTTATTAATTCCTTCAGGTTTAACATCTTGGTTAGGGCACTCTAGGTTAGTCTCTCGCTATTGACAGAAACATAAAATAATGAAAGAATACTTAGACTACTTTATTTAATAAAACACGCCTACTCAATACTGGTATAGTTTGTGAATGCACCCATCTCCGCAGTATTCCAGCGCATGACATCCTTGCATACTCACCATGCGTAACTCTCGTCGCTGAGGATGGCACTGTTCTTGGCGCAGGAGTCTTGGGTAGAGCAGTGTCGGGTGACCCGCCTTCCTTTTTGTGGGTAGTGGGGCTTTTGTCCTCCCCGTCTAAGGCAAATCGATAAGCTTAATAAGCAAAGAAACACCACACAAATCGTATACATTGCAGGATATACCGACTCCACAAGAATGTTGAACTAGCAGTTAAATAAGATGGCGAAATATGAACATTTATGGTTTCATTGTTAATCTAAGAGGGCTAAAACTAGCTCTCAATTTCTAGCGCGATATTCCAATGACAGTATGTTTTGAAACTTGGACATCTTACCCCAGCATCTCTAGTCACTCGAGGGATAAGATCAGCAAGGGGTTTCACTTGTCCCACCTCATACCCAAACTTTCTACCTTCGATAACATGTCGGCGTCTAGTGAGCAAGAGGCGTGCAAGTGCAGCCAATGCTAAGAGGATGACGACGACCACGTGCAGGAGGTCGGGCAAAAAAAAACACCCTGTGTTTTTGTTGTTTCAGAATGTGTTGCGCAACGTTCTGGTGGTTTCTGGGCGTTTGGCAATGAATAGTTTATTTTTCCAATGCCAATACATGTTTCTTTTCTTCAAATACGCTATGGGACATTCACGAGGTTGTAAGTTGGGCAAGTCGGTAGTAGACCATGAGGATGCGCAGCACGTACGAACGAGGATTAGTGGGAAAAAAACAGTGGCTGGTTGCCTACTTTTATAACGCAGCTCTTAGGCGCCCGTTTCCGGATTTCGCGGCGTCGGCGTCGACGTAACTGCACTAAAGTAAGCGGAAGAATTGACGTCACGTGACCTTAACACCAATTCAATTCCCACCTAAATTCAGCGGGGAATTGACTTGGCGGTGAGGTCCTGAGACGTCCATTTTCCTGCTAAATCTAGCAAAGACTGAATTTGTTTAGACGTGATGTTACACCAAGTCATGTGACGTCATTTTCTCCGCTTAATTTAGTGGGGAATCGGTGATGTTGAGGTCACGTGCCGTCAATATTTCAGCTAAATTTAGCGGGGAACTGTGGGAGGAGTTGGAGGGAAAGGCACGGAGAGGAGGAGGGGAGGGTGCGCTAGGAGGAGGGGAGGAGGAGGGGAGCAGAAGAGAGGAGGAGGGGAGAAGGGGGTACAGAGGAAGAGGGACATACCCTCCCCTACGTACCCTCCCCTTCTCCTCAAGAGTCGCGCTCTAATTTCGCACTGCAGGGATTAGCAAGTGTATATAATCTTTCAGCTTATTTGTTCTTTTGTATGCTATTCTCTGGTGATTGCTACATGTCAAATGAAGTGCTTAACTTTAGCATTACAGCAGGATGCCTGTGAAATATGAAAGACAGGCATGAAATAGGCACTGCCAATGTTGACGGGCATACACTGGGGCCCGTAGGTGCGTAATAAATAGAAAGACAACTACGAAAAGAGGCAATACGGTCAAGAAGACACTAACAGACCGAGCAAAACCAAAATATTTTTCAGTTGGAGTATATCAGGCATTTGTGAAGAGCAAAGAAAGCTACTTTTAACATGTGAAAAGAGTAGCGGAAATTAAAGTTGATAGTTGGGGTTCTGGGGAAAATGAAATTTTATACACTGATTGTTCATCAGCCGTAGAAATATCTTCATTATTTATGTTTCTAAAAATTTGAAGAACATTATTATTAGATAGGTGTGTATACAGTTCAACAAACTAAAATCTTATCGATTGATTTATAAAAAAATGATATTCCTACCAAATGTTCTAAAGAAGTTTTAATAAGTATTAATGAACAGTTTTTTAGTAGCTGTGATGTTTCCCTGTTTCAAGTGCAATAACTTTCGCCTTTAACGGAAAACAATACCAACAAGATCCCATTCAAAGTAATAGGCATCAAGGTGATGGCCTCGCTCTTTGTTAGTAAAAATACTGGAAGGGTTTTAATTTAAGCCGACGGACATTGTGACCATCGTAGTGCTCATTCTTGCATTGTTCAGGGTCTAAAACTTTTACTGTCCAAAACCTGTAAGCTTGTTTGCAGTAGCAGGCTATTTTTTGGTCAGTTTCAAAGCATGCTCTCTTCTCTCGATACAGCCACAAATAGAGATTTGTACTAAAGATTTGATCTTCAATTAATATGCATGTTTTGAATGTATAAAACACCAGCTTGCAGGTGGTGTTGTGTGCATCCTGAGCATGCATCACAGCAACTCTGGTGCAGTACAAAAAAAACGACACTTACAAGCTGTCAAACGGGCTCTATTATCAAGAGCTAACTTCATTTGTTTTGCAAAGATTTCCTTCAACCCTGTTGTTAAGGTTGCATAAATTTCTACAACGTTAGTAAGTACAATTTCGTGCTTTCGGTTGATTCCAGAAACCTGCGAAAATCACCTACTGGTAAGTGTTTTGTCAATTCGGAAATACACAAAATCTGCGAATTAAGACGTCACGACGGTAAAATGAAAGGCAAAAAGACGGTATTTCGCGAATGAGCTTGGTGAGAGCACAGGCTCAACGGTCGCGAAATGGACCACTTCGTCGTTTATCGTACTTCATAAAAGGAAGCTTTCTGTTAATACAGTTAAGTTTTCCGAAGACAGCGGGTCAATATACGTCTGGGCCACGACAAAAGCAACTGTTCCGGTTTCCACGACAAACGTCCCTTCCCAATGACTACGCCCATCACGTTGGTCTATCTCGAAGTACTCATATTGTTAAGCAATCCTTGTTTGCAGTATTTATTATGTTACGTTTCGGTCTGCCAATGCAAAACTCATTGGTTCTCAACAATTATTTCTGCACCTCTGCAGAAATATTTTTCGTGCCGATTAGTTTTTTATAGATTCAGTGTAGAGCGCTGCATGGGGCCAGGCCAACCCGAAAGCCTGGGCCTGGACCGGCTCGCGGGCTGGGTCCAGGCCGGACAGCACAGGTTGCTTCGGGCCCAGGCCGGATCCAGACCAGGTAGCACGGATTATTTCCGGGCCCGGGTCGGGCTCGGGCAATGTCATTCATGTCATTCACTGCGCGAATGACAGGGAGCAAGGACGTGTGCGGTTGCTGCTCTGCCCGATTTTTCGGGAGACAACAATTTCTGCACTTTGCGTCATGTTCTCGTCGGTTCCACTGCAAGTGCCTAAATATTCAGGCAGCAGAATACGACATCTTCATGCAGTCTGGAAAAAGGAGTTACAAATGCAGCTATTGTTCAATGCGCGCAAATCCTTTGGTGACGAGGCTTATCGGCGCTGAAACTGATGGCGGGGCTACGCTCACAACAAGGAACGCGGAACTTAAAAACGGCGGAAGCGATAACGGTGAATCGACACATGCAGGTATTTCTTCGGAAATCCTTCGTCTGCTCGTGGGGATTTCATCTCGGCTTGACGTTTTGACGGCTGAGGTTGAGCTGCTACGCACAGACAACAGTCACTACGAGTGGAAGTCTCCCAACTTCGCCAAGCAGTTGTGAACGAGACCGTGGCAAGGGCTCCCAAGAACTCGTATTCCGACGCTCCGGAGTTAACGGTGCCTTCCTATGTTTCTGTTGTGCTGGGTGCCCGACCCAAGTCTCTGACTCAGCGACAACGTCGTGATGTTCCCGTAAATACCACGGCTTGTGGAATATTGTCATTATCTGCACTTTCAGGCAACGGAGACGCCGTGGACGCTGGTGGATTCAAGACTGTCACAAGGAAAAAAGACCCAGGGCTGCCGAGGGAAAGAACGCCGGCAGCAAGCCGAGTTCCGTGCCACGGCAACCCAGACGCCGAGGGCCCTTCGCCTCCCGGCTGGATCCTCAAACAACGGAAGCTGACACTACGGAAGTCCAGGCAAGTGTTCTGGGAGGCAAGTCAGTGACGTGCACCAAGCTTGTAGCAAAACACGATAGCTATGCCTCCTTTCACGTGGCTGTCGAGAACGACGACTTTGACGATATCAATGTACCTGACCATTGGCCAACCGGATGCCTTTTTCGCCCTTTTTTGGCATTCTTAAAGCCACGTCGGCGACAGTGGTCAATGTAGATGCTTAACCTTTTAACCTTCTACTATGGAATGCATAGCTCTTCTACCAGAACGTTCGCGGCTTTAGAACGAAGTTTTTTTAGTTTGTATCGGAAATCGTCGGCAATCCATACACGATTGTTTGCCTTAGTGAAACTTGGCTGTAGGACAATATCCCTAGCTCTCAATATTTTCCTCCGTCATATACAGTATTGTGGAAAGACCGAGATTATACCATTACGGGACAGAGATATGGAGGAGGTGTTGCAGTCACCGCGGACGCGTCACTGTGAGCATGTAGAAGATACGAACTGGAGCCTTACTCGGAATGTGTATGGGTTGAAGTTACGTCCTGTGACGGGCTTAACTATCTAATAGGGAAATATTACATTCCACCACACTACGACTCAGAAGTTTGTGAACGTCATTGTCAAAATCTAGAACAACAACTTGATATGACGAAGTTCCGGTGTTCAAATATACGGGGATTTTAATCTACCAGAAATTGACTGGCTGGCAGGTTATGACTCTTTGGCGAGCAAGGTCACAAGCCTGAAAGTACCGAGCCTGTTAGATTTTATTTATGTAAAGGATTCTTACAAGGCAACATTATCCAGAATTCAACGCGAAATATACTTGACCTTGTTTTACAGTTTCCTCGCCAATTGTTTGTATCTTGCCAATTGTGGACCCCTTAACACGTGTTGATCACTTCCATCCACCTTTTGTTGTGTCCTTTCTTTTTCCGCTTCGTCAACGAGGCTCTCGCAGCCAGGAATATTTTCTGTATAGTGAGGAAGATTACCTTAATATTTACAAGCACTTGCAGTGCTATGACTGGCAACCGATCTTGAATGATCATTGCGCGGACTCGGCTGCTGAGGCTCTTACAACAGAAGTTTCAAGCGCCATAGGTAAATACGTGCCTAAGCGCTTTCTCGTGCAAACAAAAAGCCGTCATAGTTTTCAAGGGAGTTCAGGCGTGTCTTACGACGTAAGTTTTATTATTATCGTCTTTTTAGAAAATCTGGACTTCATAAGTGGTACGCCGAAATTAGTGAGTGTCGTGCTTTGGCAAAACGGTTCTTTAAACAAGACGAAAGTATGCATATGGCTGTACTTGAAACTGATATGCACTCGAAACCAAAAAAACTTTTGAAAGTATGTACCATCAGAAAATAAGCGAAATCATAATGTGGTCCCAATAAGAGATGATTCTGGTTGTACATGTGATTCAAGTAAAATTGCCAGCAAGCTTGCTGTGCATTTTAAATCCTGCTTTTCGTCTGCGGCAGTCGTACGGCAGCACGACATGCCAAGGCACATTATATTTTCTTTCTTTTACCCCATTTGACGAACTTGAATTTAAGGAAAGCATTTCTAAATTGAAACCTAAGCTGTCTTGTGGTACAGATGGAATTCCCAGTTTTATTGTGAAATGTTGCGCGGAGTTTCCGTCTCCTGTCTTATTACAGATATCTAATTCATCACATCGTTCAGGAATATTTTCCTCTATCTGGAAAAGCGCCGTAGTTTTTTTTCCGTTTTATAAAACAGGTGATACTAGTATTGTAAATAACTACCGCCCCGTTTCGTTAGTCTGTAGTGTTTCTAAGGTTCTTGAGATGGTAATACAGAAACGTCTGTACAGTTGCTTTAGCCTAAAACTAAACCCCGAGCAACACGGATATTTGAAGGGCGAGTCGGTTCAATCTAATCTGTGCTCTTTCTTAACTTATACTGGTTCATTTGTTCATGACCATGCACAAGTTCATGTAATATATTTTGATATGACAGATATTTGATAAGGTTGATCGCAATACTCTTCTTACCAAACTAGATAGTCGTGGTTTTAGGTCCAACGTACTGCCATTGGTTGAAAAGTTATCTCTCATGTCGTGAAAATTATGTTCGTGTGTCAGAGCTTATGTCTCAAATTTTTGTAGCCTTCCGGAGTGCTCCAACAAAGCAACCTTGGTCTACTTTTATTCTTGATTATTTTGTGAACGACATCTCTCATAGCGTAAAAAACTCTGAATTATTACTATTTGCCGACGACATTAAATTGTTTCGCTGTGTTCGTTCGTACTCGGAGTGCAAACTTCTTCAAGATGACGTGTTGGCAATTTGAAGGTGGTGTTCGATGAACCATCTTTTCCTAATGAGCAAAAGACAAACATAATGTCCCGTACTAGAAAGCGATATTCACTTGTGTTCCCTTACACAATAGGCAGCACGTGTCGTCTCCCGAGTGTCTGTAATTCGCGATCTTGGAGTTTTTGTAGACTCAACTTTAACTTTCAATAATCATGTTTCATCTATATGTAACGCGTCCTTTAGGAATCTTGGGGCGATATCTCATTTTACGAGGCAATTTTATTCACCTGATTGTCTTGTGCGTTTATTTTGCTGCTTAGTGCGTACAAAGCTGGATTTTGCTCCAATTGTTTGGAATTGTATCAACCATACTGCTTCATTCTCTATTAAGCGTGTTCAAAGACGCTTCATAGGCATAATCTACGACAGGCATTTCGAGCGCAAGTGTTACTACAACTATAATGTACTACTTAAGAAACTAGGTTTGCCCACTTTGCTAGATAGAAGGAGTTTACATGATTATATGTTTTTACATAAGATTGTCAACGGAAGTATTGATTCATGACTTTTGTTAAGTACTGTTTGTTTCCATGTTCCCTTGTGGTCTAGTCGGTTTCAGAGCCCGTTCTATCCCCGCAATTTTAATGATACGTCTCCCTTAACAAGAATGCAAATAGAATTAAATAGGCTTGACCATCTCCTATAGATATTTTAGTGACGTTACAACTTTTCGACGTACACTGGAGTCAATAATTTGTGTATAATTTTGGATCTATGCGGCTGTCTGCATTTCATTTCGAATGACGAACTGTGTACCACTATTTAAGCTATGTGTTTTTTGTGGACACAACAAAATAAAGATTATTATGGTGTAGCACAAACAAACGTCTAAACATTTTCTTTGTTTAAGCTGGACCACTTACGGGGCTACGAGCCATTGCAGCGACAAGAGCGTGACACGTGTTTATAAGCTCGACGTACTGCGGCGTCACGGCTACAAGGTCATAAATGGCTTGCTTTCTTCTCTGAATTCACGACGATGGCTCAAAGCATCTGCCGGAGTCAACTTTAAGCTAGGACTGTTTGTTTGGAAAGAGGCTTCCGGTTTTCGCACTGACCGGCAAGGTTAACAATTTGTTGATATAGTGCTGCATTGAAATATCAACACGTTCGTGATAGTCAAACCTAATGAATGCATCCTAGCTACTAACCCCTGTGTCTGCAGAGGAATTAAACGCCCTTTACTTCCACTTGCCGCTGCTTCTGAAGCTTCATAGTATAAAGCACCTACCAGCTGCAAGCTCCGACCTGATGTTGTTCTGTGTTCTGCGCAGGTCCATGGCAGGGAGGCAATCTGAGAGAATCGCCCTAGTTCCCTGGCCGTGGTCTTAACGAGAAATCTTTTCTGTTGTAAGTATGCATCCTTTTTTTTTTTTTGTTAATGGTAATTGGGCGTTTTCTTTACATTGTCGACTTTTTGCCTGAAGTGTGGTTATGCACACGAATAGATACGGTAGAATTGTAACCAATATATCTTTGTCAAGAAAACTTTTGTTCGCCAAATTACAATATGTTCATGAAGGTCCTAATTTTTTTTCTCTCAATTTACTTGAAAATCTTCACGAACAGCAGTGAAAAAGATATCCCAGTGGCAAGCACAAGTTCACTGCTCGAACTTGTTTTTGACTGATCTCAAGAAGTTTAGCAGTGTGAAATAAATGCCGTGAGAGACCTCCTCTTGGCATTTGCTCAGCAGCACGATTCCAAAATATATATAGGGCATACCCTGCTTTAAGACTGCTTACTCATTCTGCAGGTCCGCCTGCCATTGATGTCGTGCCACTTGAGAGAGCAGGTACATTTAATTGCTGGTTTTTGCAATAATTTTATTAGCAGTTTTTTTATTATTGTCTTATTTATTGATACCCTTCAGGGCCCGAATGCATTACAGAGGTGGGTGGGCACAGCAACAATATTACAAACAAAAGAAATATACCTTACTAGTGAGTTAAACAGGACAATAAAAATATATATTTTGAAACAATACACACACAAACAAATTCACACAACAAGGGAGTTATAGAAGATACAAAAAATAATTTTAAATAGCAATTCGAAAATTAGAGCTATCGGCAATCTGGAGTACAGCTGCGGAAGGCGATTCCAGTCCAATGACGTTTAGGGCAAAAAAAGGCTATAAAAAAACGTGATGTGTGACAGTGAGCAATGCCAACTTTATATCGATGGTCGACGCGTGATGAGATATAAGACGGTTGTATTAACAAAATCTGGTGCATTCACGTGTTAAAATAATGGATCATGTGAAACAAGCACAAGCGTGACACTTTCCTGAGAAGAGAGAGGTCAGGTAAGCACAGATTGAATTTCATTGCTGATACGCTGGATGTTCGGTGATAGTTATGTAGTATGAATCAAGCAGAACGGTTTAAAAAGGATTCAAGTGATGATGCAAGTGTTATACCAGGGTTCAAGATAGCTGCGATGTATTCAAGTTTACTTCGGACCAAAGACTTCTAGCAAGAAGTAGTTTTAAAGAGTTGGCTCAAGAGAGAATTTTATTTTAAGATAGCCTTACATGCGGTTCGCATTATTGATTACGTATTGAATGTGAGTATCCCAGGAAAGGTTATTTATATATTCACACCGATATATTTATATGATAATAAAAAATCAAGGACAACACCTCTAATATTGTCAGAATGGCATGTGTTTATTTGATGTGAAACTCTCATGGATTTGCATTTGTTAATGTTAAGTTTCATATTCCATGTGTCACACCACCGGGAAATGCTGTCATGGTCTGACTGAAAAATGATGAATATCAGAATCATTGGTTATTCTCCTGTAGATGACACAGTCATCAGCAAATAAGCCAATGGATGAAGAAACATGAGTAGGCAAATCATTAATATAAATGAGGCGTAAAAGGGGACCTAGTACTGAACCTTGGGGAACGCCTGAACTTACTCGTGAAGGAACTAAGTTACAGCCGTTAACATGGACAAATTGTAAGCGGTTAGTTAAAAGAATCAATCCAAGCAAAAACATGGGGTTCTATACTAAGTACAGCGAGTTTATGAAGAAGGAGCCTGTGTGAAACTTTGTGGAATGCTTTTGAGATGTCTAAAAATACACAATTTACCGCGGAAGAACGATCAAGAGCGACATGAAGATTGTGAGTAGGTGATAACAATTGAAATTTGCACGAGAATACTTTCCTAAATTCATCTTGAGCAGGGGTAAAACTAATTAGAATTAAAGAAAACAATTAAGAAAGTTGTTCCAATAGTTATTGTAAATTTAGAGATTCTTCTAAAATGCAAGCGAGGAAGAATATTTTGTTTGAGTAGGTAGCTCCAGTAAAAGGGTAGTGACCCTTCAATCGGTAAAATAGATACTGTGTGCCACTGTTAGTGCCAAGTTGAGATCGGCGCTTTTTGGCATTTTGCTTCGAGAAGTACCCATTTTGATCTCGTAGCCTCTTGGTGCGCAGCTAAAATCTTTCTATGCAGACACATGCCTTCTGTAGGTACACTCTACCCTCATGCTCAATGAGTGTAAACAGGAGTTGTATCCGCAGTCTACACTAGTTGAGCATGAGGGTAGAACTCTCTTTCCATGTCAGTGCTAGTTTTTTATAGTATTTACATTAGAATGTAAACATTGGACAGAAATCTTTTCGCTTGGAGTGAAAGAAAATTAAACGAAGACGTCTAACCAATTGCCTTAATTAGGGACCCGACATTTCGAGGCCCTCATCGCCTTGACCTCAGGGGTGACTATGGCTGTGACCGTGGAGGAACAGTATGTCAGAAGGTTTGTTAGTTCGTGTTAAGATGGTAATATAATGAATATCGAGAACAAATCGAATGTCAGCAGTTTGTAATTATAAAAAAAATAAGCTAACCATAAAACATAAAATAGCATAAATAAAAACAAGATATTTTCAGTAGAATTGGCAGTGTTCAGTTTGGTTGCTTCCGGCGGAGGTGTTTCTGTTCACACATCAGCCTTCGCGTTTTTGTTTGCCGGAGAGTGACTGAAGGTTGGAGGCTCACGGTAAAACGTCCGGCGTCCTGTCCCGTTTCTCGCACGACATTAGTTTGAACGGAGCTCGAATTGGCGGGCTGCTGTGCCGGCGACTCCCGGGTTTTATCCGAACGGAGGTTTCTGTGGTCCGTTGTCTTAGAGTACTTGAAACCGACCACCACTGACTTAAACGTTGGATCCACCAACACCTGAGACAAGCTAGAACGGCGACGATCCGGCTGACCGCCAAGGGCTAGCTCGGCCAGCTTGGCAGAGTGTAGGCCTAGCAAGGCACTCCGACTTGCTCCGACGCAGGGTTGCTCCGACGGTCTCTGGACAATACTTTTTGGCCACGACAGGCTGTGTTGCTGAATGGAATATGCCCGGGTGACCCTTGTGGACCCTTCCCATATTGATAGTTTGATCGCTGGTCTGAGTTTTAGGTTAAGAGGTGAATATGTTCCCTTAACATACCCTTGTTTTCAGAGGCAGCGGTGACGAAGGCTGTCGTCGAAAAGGACTTCAATCGATTCTATCTGCTTCTTTCGTGTGTTAAAGAGCTCAAATAAACGAAGTTAGGACTTTCTTCGCAACACGGTATGTACACTTTGTTATTAGTATGCCACTTTTACTTCGACACGAGTGTACATCTATACTGTTGAGCTAGCACAGTTCGTAGGAGCTACGCGATTCCGGTTCAACATTTCTTTGCCGAATGTCACATCAGCGTGGTACAATATCGGTTCCGGAGCGCGTATCCAGAGCAGTCCAACAGTTCGAATCGACCACTTCAATCAAGCGCGCGCGTCCGCTCCGAGTGTAAACAGGTATATACGTGGCTCTTGCTGACACTCTCGTAGTTCAAACATATCTTCTTTTACGTCCGTTCGCTCCTGAATCTCCGAGGTCGCGAATAACGCCGCGGCGATTTGTTTCTATCGACGTCGCTTTGCAAACGACCGGCACGGGGCGTCTTCTTTTAGCAACGACGACAGCTGTGTTGACTTCAAAGCGATCGAGCTGGTAGCAGTCGACGAAGGCGGTTATCCCGGCCTCGGCATTCGGGCCCGTTTAAATCTTGCTAGCGTCGATCATTTCACTGCACGCACACGAACGCCAGACTAGCGTTGGCGGAAAGGCCTCCTTCATTTGTTAGCTAAGAAGTTTGTTAAATTCTTAGCCAAATTGTCGTAACCTAAAAGCTCTTCGTGAATCGGGCCTCAGCTTCGTTTTGTGTCCGGTTTGTAGTCTTAGTGTCGCAGAACTGCACGACATGCTTGATTTGTTCTGGAGTCATTGACCAAGCGTACTCAATAAATTTTGGCTAGAGTATTACTGAATATTACCCGTATTTGTAAGGTGCAGCTTAAAAAAGTGTTTTTATCTTGAGCGCGTTCTCGAGCTGACAAAGTGCTCGTTACGCTCTATCCTTTTTGGCGCTGTGCTGGATTTGTTCTGTAGCATAGACAGAGGTCGGCACATTTGATTCAACTCTTACACAGGCAGTTTGAAATAAAAACAAACAAGTTAAAAATGAAAGCCGTTTACAACTCCCTGTAACGCCGAACTTGAGCGCAGCTCTTGAGGAGTAGGAGGGAAGGGTACTGAGGGGAGGGTAAGCTCCTCCTCCCTCCCTCCCTTCCTCCTCACCCTCCTCCTCCCTCCCCGTCCTTCCTCCTCCCCTTCTCCCCTCCTCCCTCCCCTCCTCCTCCTCCTCCTTCTTCCTCCTCTCCTCCTCTCCTCCCTCCCCTCCTCCTTCCTCCTCCTCCCCTCCTCCCCCTCGTCCTCCCTCCTCCTTTCCGCGCGGTGCATTATGGGATATTTCCCATGATGCACCGCGCGGTCACGCCGACGGCGACGGCGACGCCGCTCAAGCCAGAAACAGGCGCCTAAGAGCTGCGCTCTAAAACTCACTCCCCCTTACCCTTACGGCTGCACTCACTCTCAAGTAATCACTCACGATGAATTAGCCGAACTTACGCCGCTCACCCAACTCATGGACTCACCGAACTCACCAACTCATGACCCTCTCGAACTCACTCACTCACTCACTCACCAACCTCAGTCGCTCATAAGTATTTCTCGCCCTCACCGCAGTCGCGGAGTTGGCGCTGGCGTTGCACGCGGTTTGCGTGGCTTTTTCCTCCCCGCCAGGGTCGCTGGTCGCATGCGCCGCTCCGGCGGCAGCCGTTACGTCGCCAAGTGAAGAAATGGTTTGTCTTTCCGTTTGTTTTGCTTCAACTCCTTCCTCGCACTGACCGAGAGCTTGATAGAGGCGCGCTTTGTTGGGATACAAGGCACATCATGGCGAGAGTCGTGAAGTATTCTTTACATTGTGCACTGTCCGTTGCAAGCATTCCCAACAACCTCGTGCAAGTATGGAGTGAGCGTCTGAAGCGTCGTTTATTCAGGTCTAAATTAATTTCATTTAAACATCCACCGTCGTTGGTGTGTTCTCTTTTTTCTGCATAGAGTATAGCGAACTTCTCCTTTGTTGTAGGACGACTTGCTCGGCAGTTAATGTTGTCTACAAGAACTATTTCGGAGCTCTCTGTCTTTGTATTTACCGTCATTCGCATAAATTATTTCACATTAAATATCTGCCTGGGGATATTTTTTGAAGAAAAAACTATTAAAGAACTTCCTGCGTACAATATTTTTGTATATAATTTTTATTGCGTCTCTCGTTTTTGTCCTACCGCAGATACCAATTAAACGTAGAGAGCTAAAATCTAGCGACTTAGTTCCTTCAAAATGTTTTTTACTATAAGGATCCAGACATAAAATTTTTATAGGTGCCAGATGCCTTCGGTATTCTTGTTGCTCAAACAATTTGTGCTTGTTTTTAAACTTGTTAATGTGTCAAGTACAAATATTTACAAAATATTGTTGTGTTCTGACAATCAATCATTTATTAATTTTTGAAGGATGGTAATTTTTAATTTGTTTTCACTGCTTCCTATTCATCAACTACAACCTTGTGGTGTAAATGACTTTACTTCTAACTACCGATAGCCTAATTAGGATATCCACGTGATATGAGGAGGAAGGCGCGGTCATGAAACTTAAAATAATGTATATTTCATGAAGATTTTCTTGATATACAAAAAAAAAATAAAGCGCTTAATTTCTTTGGGTGGGGACGGTTGTGTTGACATTTCCTTCCCTGTGTTGAAAAAGACAATGCAGTTGAATAGTACGAGATATGATGAAGAAGAAGTGAGTATGTGGCAGCGTGGAACGCAACGAAAATGTAAAGTATGCTTATAAAACCTCGTTTATTTATAAAAACGAGCGACCAGTCGCCCCATAACGTTACAGGTGGCTTCAGTGCAGGCACGCATATGCACGCCTAAAAATATTTTATTAATTACTTAGGTTTTATCTTCCCCCTTCCAGCTACTAACTACTCGTATAAATAAGAAAATGTCTAGCATGTTGCGAGGCAATTATGTTGCATACCTGAGGTGTTCTTGCATCACAACCGTCTAGCGACAGCTGCACCTCGTGGCTGCGCCAATATGCAATATGTGTCACGTAATGTAAATTTCCCCGCTAAATTTAGCGGGAAACTGAATTTATGTTTAGTTCAAATGACGACAATTTCCCGCTAAATTTAGCGGGTGAACTGAATTTGTGTATAGGTTACGTGACACGAAGCCGTGTGACGTCATATTCCCACAAAATTTAGCGGGGAAACTGAATTGGTGTTTAAGTTACGTGATGTCAATTTTCCTGCTCAATCCAGCGGAGAAAAATAATCCTGCTTCACGAAATACGAGAACAACTAGCCAAAGAACGTTTCACGCTAAAATTAGCGCTTCTTGTAAGTGACCAGGACGTTCAACGGCGTGAGCTGTGCCGATTGAGAAATAATAATATATGGGAATAAAATTCGCCGAAGATACTTAAGACTGGCTTACGTGTAGGAATGCGAAATCATATATTGTTCCACGGGTGAAATCTTGTCTCAGCGAGCAACATTAGGAGCCGGAGGGCGCGAGGTTTCGTGCTCAAAGTTGTAGGATCTTTTCAGTTTCTTAAGGTGCGCTTCTCACTTGAGTATCTAAGCAAGGTCACAGAAGAAGCGCTTGTATCAAGATCTTGTCGGTAGTGTTTTGCCAGTGCCCTTGTACCGTTCCATCTACTGTGAGGGCCACAACCAACATGCACTCAAAGGGGTTAAAAAGATGCCAATACGTCCAGCGGTGAAATCTTACTTTTTTCAACTTTATAGAGGGACGCTACCCGTTAAGCCGTGGCTTCAAGGAAGAGGTATTTTAGTGCCCTGGTCGGTCAATTGTCTTTTGTGCAGGAAACACGAAACTGCAGAACATATTTTTCTCGACTTTTGGGACGCAGTGTTTCCCTGGGATATCATGCAGCGTGCTTTAAAAAGTGCCTCCCAGTTTCGGCTTATGGCATCCGGTTTCTTTGTGCTGAATGAGACGAGGGCATGCCTTATGACATGATAATGGTCTTGCCCGAACGAAAAATTCATCAATGTAACCCTGTCTGGCAGTCGATACTAGTGGACACCTGTCTGTGCCTGATTGCACGTCAAGCACGTCTGATTGGCCAACAAGTTACTCTGACCGACAGTCAAACTCCAGTCAGACTCCGCTTGTCGGCTTTCTGATGGTTTCCTGGTGGCAGTCGGCCGCCGCGAAATGCCGTCAAGATTTCTTGGTGGTGATTCTGATTGTACATCGATTGTCTCTGACTGTACGTCAAAAAGCTTTGACGTGCAGACAGACGTACGGTCAAAGGACGTAAAGTTCGTTCGGATACCACTATTTCGTCAAATCTATGAATACGAAAAATAATTTATGCACGAGAAAACGATTTCGGAACGTGAGCCCATAAAACCGCTGATGTTAGAGATATGACAAGCAGGGCACCCGACAACCGTGATCAGAAGCCCGCCTTAACGCCGAACACGCCGAGCACGGCAAACGCGCCACTTTCTACTTTCGCCACTTTCGCTTCGCCCATAGAAGCTTCGCCGAGCTTCCATGAACGATCGCTCTCAACTCGTTTTGTTTGCGCGCTTGTGCCACCCTGTCGATCCAGCCCGGGCTCTACAATGTCTTATGTTTTAGTAGAATTTCTCCTCGACAAGACCCAGTCTGCCGTGAGTTGCGACTATGTAAGGAACTTTAGCGGTGTAGTTGAAGACGACAAGGTGTACCAGGTCTCTGGGCCGGAGACGCGCGAACAAAGGAGGGTTCTACGACGCGAAAGTACTCCACATGGCAGGTGAGTAGAACTGAAGTACGGCGATTGATGTACGAGTGCTTTGCATAAAATGCCGAAGGCTTAACTGCATATGCAGCCGAAGCATTCTTTAGAGCGATGCACTCATTGTCGGAACCTCGCGCTGCAATACTGAAATGCTCTTGACTCGGTCCGAGAGGTTTAGGCTAGAAAGTTTATACCTTTCTATCTGGTGTGGGCTATTGGCCTTACCGCTGTGTCGTAGCTCATTAATATTGTTTCACGAAGAGCGCAGACAAAAAGCATCCGCGAGCGTAGTTCAGATATGTCTGCTGTTCGCTTTCATCCTTGGAAGCCAGGGCTGTCTGTCGTAGCATGCATGCTTGCTCTCTAGCTTCAACGGAGTCGCACACGTTTTGTGAATTAAAGTATATACGGTCGTCTCGAAAGGTTCAGACATCGAGGGCGTTTCTCTGAAACGTGCTTTGGGTCATAGGCGTAGACTACGGGGGGGCATCGGGGCTTGTGCCCCCTGGTGAGACCCAGGGGGCAGAGCCCCCCGGGCCCGAGCCGCAGTCCTTACCGAGACGCTGTTTACGTGCACATGTAACGAGCTTCTAGTAGTGGCATGTAAACAAAGTAACGCCCCGTTGCCTTTATTGACAAAATACATGAGAAATGGAATCCCAGCATGCTTTCGTTAGCTTCAATCTCCAGTTCAGGCGAAAAGGTAAAGCGCCCCCCCCCCCCCCCCCTGAAGAACTTCTCAGCCTGCCCCCGCCGGGAAAATGAAAAGTCTACGCCGCTGCTTTGGGTGCATGTGGGCCCGTTTGTAAACGAATGTCCCCGTACAAAAATGTCAGATTGGAGCGGTTCCAGTACAGATCCGCGCAGTTTTAAACTTGTGGACAGTTCCGATCCGCGCGATTCTGTGTGTAACCAGTCGGATCCGGTGACACGCAACGCACTGGAAACGCACGGTGATGGGTGGATCCGATCCGCTCCCCTTGCTCCAGTGAGTCTGCTCCCAGCCAGCGGGCGCGCGCACATGCGTGACTGCAGGAGGGGAGGGAGGGTCTGGGGGGGGGGGGGTAGTCGGCGGGGAACTTCCGCGGTCTCTCGCAGGTCGCGTGTTAGAAAGAGGCGCATCCGCTACGCAGGCGCTGCGAGCGGGCGTTCTCCGCGCGCGCCTGTCTTTGTCTGTTGCAGTCGGCGGCAGCGCTGGCAGCGCTCTCAGAGTTTAGTTTTTTCTTCGCTCTCGTCGGACTGTCGGTCGGCGCTCGCCCGGCGGCGACGCTCGCGGTGCGGGCGCACGGTTACTGACGCGTCCATCGTTGCCCTGGGTGGATACCTACTGACCTCGGCTTTGAATCTTTATATAGTGTGAAGTTGCCGACCCATGGCATTTCGGCTCGGAATCTGGATGCGCTTGGCGCTGGTGTGCTTGGTGACAATGCTTGAACAACTCGAATACCGCTTGCCCGCAGGAACTTCCCGATGCACTCAACACTGGATACTGTGCATGTGCGTACTGTGTGTGTTCCCTGCACCGTGTTTGGTGACGACGCGCGCCTTGCATTGTCTCTTGCAGTGGGCGGCAGCGCTTCGAGAGTTTAGGTTCTTCTGCGCTCCCGTTGGACTGCCGGCCAGCGCTCACCCGGTGGCGACGTTCGCGCTGCGGGCACACTGATACTGACGCGCCTATCGTGGCCCTGGATGGATACCCACTGACCTCGGCTTTGCAGTTGCAGTTTGGCTCGGCATCTGGATGCGCTGGTGTGCTTGGTGACAATACTTGGACAACTCGGATACCGCTTGCCCGCCGAAACTTCCCGGTGCACTCAAAACTGGATACTGTGCTTGTGCGTGCTGTGTTTGTGTTCCGTGCACCGTGTTTGGTGACGACGCCTGGACGACCGTGTGCGCCGCCGGAATAATCGCTGCGCTCACCCACTGGACTCTACAAAATACTTTCGTGCTATGCCCTTAGCCGTTACAACCGAGAGATCGTCGCAATTTCAGACCCAGTCCGCCTGGGTCTGAAATCGCGACGATCTCTCGGTTGCTGACGGCTAAGAGCATAGCACCAAGTTCTTTTGTAGAGTCCAGTGGTGAGCGCAGCGAGAATTCCGGCGGTGCACCACCTGGGTCTAAAATTGGGGCTGGAAATGCGCGGTTTCAGGGTGCACTCTTAGTCCGGTAACGGCTAATGAAACGGCTACAGCGTATTTAGGCTTGACATACGGTGGATTTCGGCATGACGGGAAGTGACCTGGAGTATGCCAGACAGTCCAGCGTTTCCACGTCATCCTAGACCATCAGGCGTTACAGCATCATTTATAGCTGTGACATTAAGAGCTCCTCACATCCTGGCGTTACAAGCTGTTCGTCACGCTGATAATGTAATGCCGATAGAACGAGTAACGGCTAAATTCAGAGCACAAAAATAATAAAATACAATTTCAAAGTTCGGGTCTCACCGGAGGCAGCGCGCGTCGGCAGTGCCAGGAGCAAACAAACCGACAAAGCGCCGGTCCCGAGCCCGAGCACGGTTGACCTGGAAGGTCTGGGGCGAGAAGCACTCGGTTTAACGACGGCTAACATGACGGAACGTGTTAGAGGGACCTCTCCATTATACTTTTTCAGGGAGGGTGGGGCGGGCGAGTCGGCGACTCGGCGATTTTTGGACTAACCCACGGCTTCTTTTTCGCCACGAGAAGGCGCAATGGAGTATCGGACTCGGATGCGGTGCCTCGCCATTGTTTTTCGTCTCCGAACTTACGGACCGGAAGGAAGAGTTGCGCTGCGATGCTCACGTCCGCAGACATTCGTGGCGTAGTGCGCGGCCATTATGAATGTTGCGACTGTCAGGAGTTTATGAGAGAGACAGGTTGCCCCAGTGGAAGTGCCGGAAATGCGCGGTTCCAGGGTGGATCCGAACTGGTGCCCCAATTACGGATCTAGGCGGAACCGGCATTTTCCATTCCGGCCTGTATCTGACTTTTTCGTACGGGTTCCTTTTACTTGAAAAACACAAATTTGAATGTACATTCCATCAAAGACCACCACATACGTAATTTGGGACATTCCATCAGTGGCAGCCAGACGTCATCTGATGGTCCATCAGAGCACGTTACACCAGGGCTGCTGACTGGCAGTCAGTGTCCCAAATTACGTATCTTGATGGAATTTTCAATAGGTGGCCCTGCATAGTATGTGTGAAATCCGGATAGCGGTTCGCCATGCTGACGTGGACGCTCGTCCAGCTCGGAGATCACTTCATTGAGAGTATTTTTCATTTACAGGAATTGTACAGAGCGCAGAGAGAGCAGCCTGACTCGTTGCCGGTTCTGGACGGATTGGTCGCACTGAGGGGGGCTTGTTTAACCTAATCGCCCCGGACAGTCCTTGTCAGGCGCTTTTAATTCTTAATCCGTTCCCAGTATTGTAGGTTTTTGTGCCCAGCCAGTAATAACAAAAAGCGCTCTTGGCTAACGGTTGTTGCGCTTGTCTTCCACGCAAAAGTCAAGGTTCAATTCCTGGCCGCGTGTACATATTTTTGATGACTGTGATGTGATGTTCTGGTAAGTTCGAGAACCGTGTTGGATTTGAGGTTAGAAAGTTCTATGCGCGAAACTCCTACGTCGATTGTTCCAGAAGCCTACGCGTGTGCAAAAGGGCTCCACGTGGCAAGCCGGAGTGAGTCTGGCCCCAGCGTTCGATCCTGCTGTTGCGCTTACTTCGACGCCCGCAACATTGCTATCTTCTGTTTCCTTTTAGAGCGCAGCTCTTAGGCGCCTGTTTCCGGCGAGCGGCGTCGCCGTCGGCGTCGCCATCGCCATCAGCGCCAACCGCGTGGTACATGATGGGTAAATTTCCCCGCTAAATTTCTTGGAAATTTTCCCCGCTAAATTTAGCGGAAAACTTTTCCGCTAGAATTTGGCTGAGGAAAGCTTTCGCTAAATTTAGTGAGGAAAATTTTCCGCTAGATTTAGCGGGAGTAAATTTTCCGCTAGACTTGGCGGGGGAAAAATTCCCCGCTTTAGATTTAGCAGGGGAAAATTCTCAGCTAGGTTTAGCGGGAAAATTTTCCGCTCAATTTGGCGAGGAAAAAATTTTCCGCTAGATTTAGCGGGAGAAACTTTTCCGCTAAGATTTGGCGGAAAATTTCCGCGCTCCCCACCTCCCCCGAGTAGCAGTGACCCCCACCGTTCCTTCCCACCCTCCTCAAGACCTGCGCTCCCTAATTCTGGCGTTTCCTGGGAGTTAGCAAACGGCTGGTCACGCTTTTTAATCAGGCTTCAAGTTCGCCCCATTAAAGCGGTTCGGTTTGTTTAGGTTATTCCTTTTCCGTCACCTCGTCATTTGTGACAATATTGTCACGCCGCGACGGAAAGCAAGAAGCGGCGAAAACCCCGTTTCCCTGGTTGAAAGTTTAATGGACAAACTTGTGCCAAGCCAAATAGCTGGACGAACGTCGATATAACATAAAAGCGGACAGCGATTTGGCGGAAGTAACAGCAAGTGAGAGCAGGGCTGACTAAGCAAGATAATACTTGGCCTCCTCATATTTTACGCTCGAGACAGGGGTATCACGCTGAATCTCACAAATGAACGGTTAAGCTGATCTCCTCGAGAATGCACTCGGCATTACTCACCCCTTTTAAAGCGCGTCGCCCCAATGCAACCACAAAATATTGGTAAAGACTAAAATGTCATCTGGAAAGTGAAAAATCCTCAGTTCTACCAGAGCGTCGAACGGCCCGGGTGCGAACGGGCGTCGAACTACTTTGGGTCGTAGTCGGCGTCGATGATGATGCTTGCATTCCGTCGGGCACCACTTCGTCGTTGAGCTCCCCGAAGGCGACGAAGTACCTTCTGATCCGAAGTACCGTTTCGTACGATGTTTTGTTCAGGCCGTGGCGACGAATAGACGTCCCGGCCCACACACTACTGTCTCCGGAAGCTGGATGTAGACATTCTTACGAGGAATGTTGTAGCCGCCAGCGTGGACACGCTACTGGCATTGAATCTGGAGTCTGGCGAGCTGGCGGACTTCGGGCCCGTTGAGCTTCCACCGCGAGGGTATTTGCCGCATCATATGCCAGCTGGATCGTGGGGCAGCGGCATGGCGTCCAGCATGGCCGTTACTTTCCGAGCTACGTGGCCGGCCAGAAGGTACAACCTCAATGGCCTCTTAAACTGCCGTTTTGTAGGCAAACGTGACAGCCAGGGTAAGACCTCGATCGCCACGTTTTGGCTCCACGTAGACGTACAGGGCCGATCATGTCGGCGAGAGTCTGGTTTGGCCTTTTTGTCAGCCCGTTCGTCCTGCGAAAAGTTCACCGTCATTCGACAACGGCTTGCGCGGCTGAGCCGCAGGATCTCTTCGATGTTGCTGTGATAAAAACGTCCGACCCTCGGTGGTCTGTAATCAGTACTTTGGGGGACACCATGCCTGAGGACGATGTATTGAATGACGAACTTGGCGACTTCCACTGCGGCGCCCGATAGAAAGTGGTTTTGGTCTCGGCATGCCGCCGCTTGAGATATTCCGTCACGATGATGACCACCGGTTTCGCTTGCTTCGATGTTGGGAACGGTTCAAGGAAGTCAATTCTGAACTGCTGGAGCCCGGCATAGTCGGGAGAGTGATCGACTGCCAGGACTTCATCGGCATTTCTCGTGGTTGCTTCCATCGCTGGAATTCGTCAGCACGATCGTTTCTTGAGGTGGACAGTCTTTGGAAGCTTGGCCCGAAGTTGCATATCTCTAATCCTTGCGAGTGTCCTGCTGTAGCCAAGGTGACCAGATGTCGGGTCGTCGTGGCAGGGCTTGGACCATTTCTTCTCCGAAGACTACTAGGAATTACCAGGAGCCACGTCGAGTTGCTGTCCGCGATGTTGCTCTTTGCTAGAGCACTGTAGTGTGGCAGTGCCGATGAGCTAGAGATGGTGTTGCCGGTTAGCAGTGTGCGTTGTTACTACGCAAAAGTGACCACACGTCACGTGACCTCACAAGAGCCGTGACGTCACCGGTAAGATGGCAGCGCCCAGAGCTGGGGAATGCGAGTTTGTTCGGTGCGCGGTAGCCGCGATGTGTAGCTGCTTTCCGACGACTTCGGTCTTCTTCGTGCTCGGTGACGCAGGTATAATGTGAAAATATGAAGAAATGAGACTTTATTACCTTTTCCTGCAAGATCGCCATGTATCATCTGGATATTAACACCTGCGAGACAGCATCAGCCGTATCGCCGTACCGGTGCTCGGATTCCCGGATATGTTCGAGGGTCGATAGAACTTTGAGTGCTTTTAGCATGCAATTTTCGCTTTCTTTTAGCTTTGTTTGAATGTTGGGATGTCTGAGAATCGACGCGAAATGTATACGTCGGACGTAGGGCCTAGGGGAATTCGTTTCAGCCCTAGGTAACTGCATAATCACAGCCAACCTTTAGCGAGGAAGCTCCTGCGATTTTTACGTTTACGATATAACGTTTACGTTTACGTTATAACTCCTAGCATAATATATTCGCATTTTTCTAGGTTCGTTTGAACGTCTGAGAATCGAAGCGAAAGGTATACGTCGCGTGAGGACCTAGGGGAAGTTGTTTCAGCCCTGCGTCACCGAATAACCATAGAAACTTTTGGCGAGGAAGCTCCTGCGATCTTTAACCTTTTGTGCTAGTCGACGATTCTACATTCGATCGCTTTTCTTCCTTTTTTTGTGAGTGCGAATTGCACACTTATTTTCAGCTGCGAGGATGACGTTTTTATTGAGTGTGGGGATGAATAAATCGTTGCAGGCACCTGCTTCAATGCTATTCGACTTGCTATTTTTGGTGTACGCATAGATTAATTGCACATTTTTCTCTTTCGTGGGTTTTATTGCAGCAATACTTTTTTTTCATCAAGAGTGCATTGTATTAGTCGGTCAGTTATTTACTTGTTCTAGTTACCTGTACAAGATGATTCATATTTGTGTTCACCCCCTTGCCCGAAAAGCAGTCTTGTTGAAAAATGTTGACTACCATTCCTTTCGGTCTCTTCAATAGACTTCTTTCTAAAGTGTGGGCTGCCTATATTTCGTATTACCATAACCTGGAAAAAGGCAACCGCCACAGCCCCCTCGTGCCAATCAGATTGACGGAGTGAAGGAATGTGACAAATCTGTGCTGACGAGCACTCTGATGATATGTTGTCGTGTGCCTCTCTCCAACATGCATATTGACTCACCGAGACTGTAGCCTTCGTTGCTTGCCAAATTGTGATGGAACGAATTACAGTAGTTACTACTCTAATTGCCTAAGGCCTTCATACTTTGGGCATTTGTTCGACAAGAATGTTATGTCCGCCATCACTGTGAACTCGGCTGAGCGCCTATTAGACTCGAATGCTGCATTAGCGTTCGACGTGAACTGGGCTTTGCATCGAAAAAAAATGGCAACAGTTGTGTTGCTTGATGGGGTTTTGCAAAGGGTCTATTGTGTCATATGTATTGAAAGTGTCCTGCTATATAACAATGCATGAACACATACCATTAAACTAGATGCTCAGAGGTGTGTTTGTTTTTTGCAATTAACAAGTTACAGCAGTGTGCTTCAATGTTATTAGCATGTGCGTAGTTTTAAGTATCCTCTCTGCAGTGCCTACAAAGGCCCCTGGAGAGAATAAATTAATAAATAACATTTTCACATCACTGGAGTTGGTTTTCGGATGCGCCATATGTTCAGGAGAAGTGGAACGAGTGCAGCCCAATGCAACCAGTCTGGCATGTCCCATTAATTAATATTGAGGGGTCAGAGATGCGAGTGTACTCAAAAGTTCCAACATGTGCGGTGAACAGAATTCTTTGTGTAGAGACTCTGAAGGCATAAAGGCGAGCGGAAATATGTTTATTAGGTTAGTGTATCAAATATGTTGATTTCCACTTGATTACGTAACTATTGGTTCTTTGCAAACGGTTCCATAACGAGTTCTTTCTGCGACAGTCTCGTGTCAGGCGTTCAGTCATAGTACCTGTGCTGCTTGTTGTCGGATGACGCTCCTGGCACGTCGGTGTTCAGTTTGGTCGAGTGGCAACTTTGACCGACTGATGCCGTCTTGCAATCATACGTCATGTGCGGCCACTGACATCTGATGCACTGAAGCTGCAGTGCTGGCTTCTAATCCGCAAAGTTTCCTGGTAGTTTTCTGCATCAATGCAGCAAGCTCGGGCATGTATGAATGCTTCGGCGTTGGGGTGTCTCGTTGAATCGGCATTGAATAGTAACGGGTAGCCGATGATGGTCGTCGTGACTTTGTGGCATAAGTCGCCCTCGGATCGTCAGATGCCGCTTCGCTCGAAGAAGACTCCAGATGAATAGCCTGTCGAACTTGTTCCGAAACAATCTCGGCAATCAAAATAAAAGCCGGGCAACTGATGGCAGGAAGTAGCTTCCTGATCTCCGCCCGGACAACGTCGAGGATGTCAAGGATGCCTGGGAGGCTGGCGTCGAAGTCGCAGCTGGACGACTCGAGTGTCGAGAAGCTGGGGAGTTGTTGATAGTGACAGGCTCGGGCCTGCAGTGTACATTCAATGTTGGAAGCCGCGGTGATGTGAACCCTTCGACTGTTGTCGTGGAGTTGCGGACAAGGCTGCCGGAGGTGTTGTACCTCACATGAGGGACATGGGATTTTTAGCTTCTTGTCTTCTATAGAATCAGGGTTGGCGTGGGTGCTCGATCAAGCCCAAAACATCTTCCACGAAGGCGGTGACGCTCTCGTTGGGGCCGCATCCTGGACAGAATCAGGAATTCGGCTCTCCCGGCCAATGTTGGCTGATGAACGTGCACTTCAGCTCGATCTTGCAAACTTCCTACGACGTTAAGGAGGATTCGTTGTTCTCAAACCAGTGCCTGGCAGTTTCTTCCACGAGAAGTATAGCTTCTGCAGGAGCTGGTTGTCCATCTACCTACTGTGGCGGGCGACACGGTCATATATTTCAATCCAGCCCTCGACGTCTTCATACACTTTGCGTGAAAGGGCATCAGAGTGCGAGGTGCGACGGGCATGCATACGATGATGGGAGCGGACGTGGTTCGTTGTTACAGGTTTGCCATTGTTGGCTTAGTCAGCTTCGGTTTTTCTGGCAAAAGACCGAATTCCGGTGGTTCCTGCTGGTAGCAGCGACTTGCTCGGATTTCAGGTTCTTCGTGGTGCATTTCCAAGGTTCGTCCTTGCGGTACTCGCTCGTCTTGCGGTTTTTCTGCCGGGCTTGGGATAGGACTTAGTTTACGGCTCGCCGGGCGTTTAGGACGCGGGATAATCCGCTACCCGTGTCTTAATTGTTATCGGGCAACTCGGCTGAGGAGCCGCCAGGGCCCACACAGAGTGAAGGGCTATGGGTAAAGTGTGCAGCACCTCCACCAGAACATACGATGACAGCTGAGCATGGCCTGGAACTTTCCAGAATAGTAAATATTGATAGAAAATAGGACTGGAGCAAGCATCTGTGACAATATAACAAAACAGACAGAAGAGAGTCTATCCTGACCACTAAAAAGCTGCATTGTTTTAGAGGCATTCTGTTCGAATAAATCCTCTCCTTCGGGGTTTGGCGACTGCCGTGGACGAACTGAACTGAAATGGATGTGGAACCACTTTTCTGGTAATGAGCCGCTGCAGACTGTCGTCGCAAAGCGACGTGAACGGGTGGACTGGGTAGGTAACACGCGCGATGAAATGTCCATACAGCTTGCAATTCGCGTACCGAGTGTTGATGAAACTTGTGTCGACGAAACGTGCGACAGACAAGCGGAATCAATACCAACTGCAACACCTGTGCTCCGTGAAAGTGCACGTCTACGCCATAACAATTTAGGAAGCAGCATAGCATCACCTAAGGCACGGCACAGGAACTACCAACTTGAAGCACTTGAAGGCAGCTCTCCAGTGCGCCGCACAACCAAAGTGAGCCTTCGGTCATTTGAACGAAGCGGCACCAGGATTGCACACTGCCAAGCACGACTCACGCAATTTCCGTCGCTAAACTGCGTATCCAAACATATTGCACACGCTTCACTGCAGACCTCGAAGATTCCGATGGTCAACGAGAGCACAGAAACGTCGCCTTAAAATTTACTTGCGGTATCCGAATCAATCCGAGGTCCGAGCAACGTAGGGCCGATTGTCTCTTTCGTGGCAATATCCCCGTCGGTCACCAGCGAAATGCACACCGTTCCTCCTTCTGTTCACGTTATACCTACGTCCGACACCACGCTGAACTCTGAAGTCGCTTTCGACCGGCCTCATATGACGGCTTCCGCGTCTGAAATCAACTCGCCGACACGAACGACAACAAACAACGCATCCGACAAGCTCCGGCCCAGCTGGGACCAGCCGCTGCCTGGGCGCTGCCATCTTTCCTGTGACGTCACGTATTTGGTTTGGTCATGTGACGAGTGGTCAAATTTGCGTACAATGGCAGCCGCCTTATGGGGGTCACTTTCGAGTGCAGACCGGAACCCCGGTTTATCGCTCTAAGCCCCTCTACCTCGTTGGAGCAATGCCAAACTTTAGCTTCATCCGGAGTCCCGAAATTAAGTTTTGCTTTGGCAATCATGGCCAAAGTTGCTCGATTACTGCAGTTGTAAAACTTATGCGGAAGGGTACTTTCCCCCCACTCACTCACTTTAGTCCGCCTCCCGTCGTTCGGAACGCCATCTAGATTTTCGTTTCATAACTGTGTGTTCTATAGAGCAGAGCTGGAACGCCATCTAAACGCTGTGCTTTGAAACGTACCTATTCCGCAGAGATACAATGCAGTTAGCATAGCAGCCGTCCGGCGCGTCGAGCGACGCGGAGGTGAGTCGTGGTGAGTGAGGGGGAGCGGGGGGGGGGGTAACGGTCGCAGGCAGCGTCTTTGGAGCAGTTCCGTAACCGAGCTAATCTAATAATGTTGGTTATGGCTCATGCTAATGGCACTTACTTTGGCACTCATACGCAGGCGGATCAGAGGAACTCTTCAAAGGTAGCACGTCCGAATATCAAGAAATCAGGTTTTACTTCAGCTTGCGGCTCAAGCATGGCAGTTTGTTGACTTTCTTGTGGCGGACCGATAATAAAGCCGCATTGTGGCATTAGTCGGAATCCCCAACTTAGGTTTTACTTTGGCGGTCTCTGGCTCATGCTAGCGGCACATAAATTTGACACTGCTGTGGCGAACCAGACAGCCAAAACCAGATTGGCATGCCCTAGAGATCGCGCTACTTAGCAGGCTATAGTAATGGACGCGGTGCTTTCTTGCTCTGAGAAGCTGCGTGGAGAAAAGCCTAACTGGGCTAAAGCTAGGCCCCTAAATTTGTCACACGTTTGCTCAAGTTGGGCGTTTCTCTGGCGTGTACGTGGATCTTGGCACAGTGAATCATGCCCGAATCAAAACACCACTGTTGAACCACCCTGGGCCTGCCACTGGCAAACGTTGCAGCTCCAATATTGGCCTAACGATCGGTTTTCTCGAAAGTGCTTTCCAATATTTACAAGCCAATATTGGACCGTCCCCAAGGGGCACACAGCGGTGGGCCAACGTTGGTTTTCAAAAGTAATACGATTGACCAATATTGGCGCAGTGTTGACATTTGACTAACAATGTTGGGAGTACACAGGTGTACACTGGCCAACATTGGCCTGTTTCAGTCAATGGCTTACCACCATTGGCAATTGGCTGGCTCAGGCTGGAAACATTCTCCTTTTTGCCAATGTATTACCAACGTTCGTAATTGATTGGCCTGTCTTAGCCACATGGTTTATCGAAATTGGTAAGTGGTTCTCTTTAGGCTGGCCAGCATTTGCCTGTCTTAGCTGGTGGCTTACCAACGCTGGCAATCGATTGGCTTAGAGCTGTGCCAACATTAGTCTGTGATAGCCAATGGGGTTACCAACGGTGGTAATCGATTGGCCTGGGCTGGTCAACATTGGCCTGTCTTAGCT
>JAZHYW010056903.1:0-43385 GCA_037355805.1 Ixodes ricinus
CAGTTGCATTTGTAATTTTTGAGATAAGTGGACCACCTGAAGCATCCTGGAACTTTTATCGTAGCCCCAGTGGGGCAGCCTTTTTCCTTTCAAATCGCTTTCTCATACAATGTTGAGTTTAAATTCGAATTTTTTATTGGGCGGTGATTTCAATATGCCTGATATACAGTGGACTAACAATTCACCCGTGCTTACTTGCCGCTCTGCACTTTCCCTTGAATTTAGTTCTATGATCGCCACTAACGGTCTTTATCAGTTTGTAGATTTCCCCACACGTCGTGCAGGTGACAGTGCATCAACGCTTGACTTGCTTTTTTCCAATTCCACCAGTCTAGTCCAATCAGTCTTACCGATTCCAGGTATAAGTGACCATGACGGTATCCTAGCTAAAGTTTCTTTTGGACGACCAATGGTCGTGCTTTCCCCTCCTCGAAGGGTGTACATTTTCGATACAGGTAATTACGGCTTGATTACGCATAATCTGGAAGATACATTTGAGGAGTTTGTGGCGATCAGTGCCACGTCCAGTGTTGAAGATCTTTGGAATCTATTTAAAAACAGCTTACTATCGCTTATTGATTGCCACATACCGTCAAAAATCGCTTCGGGTAAAAAAGGACACAGCAAGCCGTGGCTTACCAGCGAGATCAAGCGCTTACTGAATCGAAGATGTCGCCTCTTTCGGAGGTACCTAAGCCAGAGGACGGATGAAATATTTAACAGGCTAGATATTCTGGGGAAGGAAATTAAGCTGAAAATAAAAAGTGCCAAAGATCACTTTTATTCCTCCCTAGGTGAAAAGCTTAGGCGTAGTCCAAAGGAGATGTGGAAGTTTGTAAAATCTAATGGCAAAGAAGATAGTACTATCCCTCCTATTTTAGCTGAACAAGGTTATGTCATTAATGATGTCGACAAAGCGAACTGTTTTAATGATTACTTTCAGTCAGTTTTTTGCAGTTAGTACAAAAAACATACTTTCGGAACCAGCTTCTTGTAATTTTGAGGCTATGTCAGATATCACTGTATCGTATGATGGAGTTGTCAAACTTCTGTCTGAACTAAAAGCTAACTCTTCCACTGGGCCAGATCATATACCTTGTTCTGTTTTGAAATCTTGTGCACCCATTATTGCCAAGTTTCTGGTTGTCTTATTTAATTTATCCCTGTCGTCAAAGAAACTGCCTCAGGAATGGAAATTCGCGAATGTTGTTCCTGTGCATAAGAGTGGTCCCCGTTCTTTGGTTTCCAACTATAGACCCATTTCACTAACCAGCGTGTCTTGCAAGACTCTTGAACATATAATTTACTCTAACATATTTCATCACTTGCAAGCAAATAATTTTTTTGTCCAGTTTCAACATGGCTTTAGGGCAGGCTTCTCTTGCGTCACTCAGTTAGTCGAATTTTCGTATGATGTGTTTTCTTCTTTTGATTCTGGGAAGCAGGTTGATTGTATAATGTTAGACTTTAGCAAGGCTTTTGATACCGTTCCACACTCGTTATTGCTTTTAAAACTCCCATCTTTAGGTTTACCTGTTTCTGTTCTTGGTTGGATAGCAGACTATCTTACCGGTCGCTCCCAAAAAGTAGTCATTAATGGCTCAGAATCTTACTTTCTTTCCGTAACGTCGGGTGTTCCCCAAGGATCCGTGCTTGGTCCGCTTCTGTTTTTAACCTATATAAATGATATAGGCTTCGGAACTACCTCAAAAATAAGATTATATGCAGATGATTGTGTGTTATACAGGGATATAAATAACCAGGACGATGCTGCCGCTTTACAAACTGATCTTGATCAAATAGTCACATGGTGCAACAAATGGAAAATGAAACTGAATTTTGCAAAGTGTAATTGTATCCGCTTTAGCAGAAAGCGTCTAAACATAGAGACTAATTACTATCTAGATGGAAATCAGATTACCTTGGCGAAGGATGTGAAGTATTTGGGTGTCATTTTTTCATCTAACCTAATGTGGAGTAGTCATGTTGAATTTATAACGATGAAAGCAGGACGGGTACTTAACTTTATCAAGAGAAACTTTAAACACGTACCTCGTGACGTCAAAGAAATACTATACATTTCTAACGTACGTTCCCTCTTAGAATATGCGGCTGTAGTATGGGATTCCGACACTAAAACCTTAATTAATAAACTTGAGGCCATCCAAAATCGCTCTTTCCGTTTTGTTACTAACTCTTATCATTTTCATACCAGTGTCACTGCATTAAAAAAATCATTGTCATGGGACTCGCTCGAACTTCGCCGTAGGTTATCAAGGTACTCTTTTCTGAATAAAGTGGTTCGTGAACGTACCGGCATTGATAAGAACATCTACCTAAAACCACCTACTTTTACTTCCCAGAGATTAGACCACTCGAAGAAAATACGGGAAATATCATGCCGCACATCTGTTTTTCAATCGTCATTTTTCCCACGAACAATAAATCAGTGGAATAGGCTCCCCGAAGCTGTGGTATCGGCTTCGGATGAAACATTTGATTGTCTTTTAGGTCGTTACTTACACGAGAATGATCCATGACTGATGTATTGTTTTGCATTGTGCTGATGTTAGCAGCTTACAGTAGATACATGTATGTTGTGTTCAATTTTTTTTGTGTGATTACGCATTGTATTACTTGTAGCAGGTGTCACCATGTATTGATATTTTATGCATCTCCATTTGTGTATTTGTTGTGTTTACATGTAAGTTACCCCCTACAATAATGCCCCCAGGGCGAAATGTAGGTAACGAATAAATAAATGAATAAATATGTCTTATCTTCTGTTACGGTTGAAAAACCTATACGGTGGAATCGCTGTTGTGACGGTCTTTACCGCCGACCCGCCGACGCTATGACGCATAGGTGGCAGTCCTCAAGTTTCGCCTAGCGTCATCCAAACATAGACCCTCGTGGATTGCTACCTGAGATTGCCGGCACGAGCGCACAGGTGCGAGCTCTCCAAGAAATAGCGCGCACTCGAGAGGAGTCGCAGGTATACGAAGTCTGGGTCGGAACAGCGAGGCCACGCCTGGCCTCCTTCCTGGGTGTCAGATCACCAGAGCAGCGGGTCACGTTCACGTCGACTGATGACGTACCCTTGAGCCGTGCAATATTATGGGCGCAGACACATTCGGATATGTATTGAACTTCACTGCGTGAGGCATCCTATTATTTCAAGTCAACCACCGCCAGGCTCGTGCTACAGCGGACTGTGACTCAGCTTTGCCGGCTGGGTGTACTGTCTACACTAAGGCAAGAGAGACGGTTAGCAGCGCGCATTTCAAAATGACTGGGAGACTAAGCAGGACACTCGGAAGAGAATTAGAAAATTACTAGTACCGCCGTTGGTTCGTTCGTGCATTTCTTTGCTATATTTAGTAGAAATTTGTCTTACTTGTGATCCTGGTATCACGTGACGGCACAACTTGTCACCTTGATGTCACGTCCCAGTGACCATATTGCTCGGCGTCAGGTCGGGTGACGTAAATGTATCCGCCTAGTTTAGCGGGGGAAGAAATATACAAGGATTTAACTCAAAATATGTTTTATTGAGACAAACGACTAAGAGGATGGGACAAAAGGCGACTCATGTCGCCTTTTGTAAAAAGACGAAAAAGAAAAAGATCTAAACGCCACTGCATATAAATATTTACACGTATAAAATGGTACTGTAGGCTGTACAATTAATATTTAATACACTAAGATAATAGCTGTCTACAATTTACATAATTATTTCAATTATTTATGCGGAAGTTGATATAATTTTGAAAATGTCTTACATGTGTGTATAGTGTTAAAGCTATGAATCCTTGACATTTATAGGTCTGTATTTAAAATTTTACGGGACATCCTTAGTGCGCCATAAATTCTTCGTGCTCGTGATTGGTGGTAATGCGTGCGGCGGAATGATTATGTTGTTTTAGAGCGCAGCTCTTAGGCGCCCGTTTCCGGCTTGAGTGGCATCGCCGTCGCCGTCGTCCGTGCGAGCGTAATCCGCAGCGAGTGCATTATGGTAAATGTCCCATAATGCACCGCGCGAGGGTCACGTGACCATGGTCACGTGACCTCCCGAGTGTCACGTGACCCCGGCGCGGTGCATTATGGGAACTGTCCCATAATGCACCGCGCGAGGGTCAGGTGACCAGGGTCACGTGGCCTCACGAGGGTCACGTGAGCCCCGCGCGGTGCGTTATGGGAAATGTCCCAAAATGCACCGCGCGAGGGTCACGTGACTTCCCGAAAGTCACGTGACCCCCGCGCGGTGCAATATGGAACAGTTCCCATAATGCATCGCGCGAGGGTCACGTGACCAGGGTCACGCGGCCTCGCGAGGGTCACGGGATCAGGGTCACGTGGCCTCACGAGGGTTACGTGACCCTCGCGCGGTGCATTATGGGATATTTCCCATAATGCACCACGCGACGGTGACGTGACCAAGGTCACGTGACATCACGAGGGTCACGTGACCTCATGAGGGTCACGTGACCTCACGGGGTCACGTGACGCCACCAGGGTCACGTGACGTCACGTGATATCAAGGAAAAGCGAGGAGGATAGGAGGAGGAGAGAGTACGGATGAGGAGGAGGGGCATACCGTACCCTCCCCTCCTCCTCCTCAAGAGCTGCGCTCTAATTCGACATTACAGGATGTTGTGAAAGTCTCACTTTTTCGGTTCTTATTTACCAAAACATATATTTCATGATATTTCATGTCTTCTAAAAATGTGGTGGGACGGGTGTTGGCATTGGTGGGAAGTAAATCACTCGCATCAAAGAAGAAAATCCGAAGAATTCTAGGCGGACCGGGATTGAACATACGACCCTTCGGTTGCGAACAAGACACGCTACTGACTAGGCCATTCAGACACTTTTTGTTTATTGCCTAATTTAACATGTAATACAAAGGAGTCAAAATTGTAAAATACCATACACAAACGACAAACTGTGCGTGTGCATACATTTTAAAATTCCTTCCCGTTCTTGAGAACGTCCAGAATCGCCGTCCGTCAGGTGGACAATCCAACATGGCGTACACTGACTTCAGGACGCGAACAGACTCCATAAAATATAAACGTACAGGACGCGCATCGACGTACGCACGTCCCACGGTCATTCTGCTTCGCCATATTTCATGAAGGCCCAGGAGCATGACAAGATCAATAGGGATCTTATTATCCCTTTTGACGGGAAAGAAGCGGATGCCATACGGAGTCATGAGAAGGTCCTTTTTAATGGTTCGCTGGAGAACGTCCCAAAATAGAAACGCAACCCAGCAGTTTATGAAAGCGTGCTCAATTGTTTTTGCATTTTTACACAGAAAATATTCCACGCCCCAAGAAACAAAAATGTGCATCCGTTTAAGTCAAGTTTTCACGGGGAGTGTGTTGTGTGCAACTTAAAAAAAAGGGTTTTGAGAGTAGGTGAAAGTAACATCTTTTTCACTCTAGATAAAACATCCTGCCCTGGGCTAGCATGAAATAGGGGACAGTACACTGAAACTGCAAAAATAATTTCAACAATACGAAGCGCGTTCGCTTGATACGTGCCAAATATTCAAGAGAAAAACGAACGCATAGAAAACGAAAAGCCTCATTCACTTCCCGATGAAAACTACCGATTCTGCTTTGCTCACTGCAACACACAAAAACAACAACGAACAATGGGATCTTATCTGACATTATAGACTGAATTACAGTCCGAAAAAAAGGATTAAATTGATTTCTTTAAAAAAACAAAAAAACACGTTAAGCACATTGACTTTCCCATCACGAACCGCCAGATGAACACGACAAACACACGGTGCAACTTTTGAATACTTACCCTAGCACATGCCAAAACCTTGCAATAGAAAAAAAGAAAAGAAATACAAACTGTTGCACACGTGAGAATGGACATTTCCCATCTGCCACATTTACCAGCTTTTTCACGCGTTTCCTGACAACCATGACAACCAGTAAGTATTCGATGTTTTATAATGTTGTAATGGAACGGACAAGATACTTGGTCGGCGTTGGCAAAAAGGTCATATTTCGATAGACGTCTGGTTTTGTAGCTTATGTGCCATGCCCAAAGGCCGCAGCACTTTTGCCAGTTTACTACCGCCCCCGTTAGTTCGCAATAAGACTTGACCCCATATACCGCTGCTACAATATTATTACTCTCTTTACAAAATAAGGCCACATTATCTGCATAAGCCAACTGTTTAACGTCTATGTTCTTGAGTGAAAACCCATTTATGATGCTGTTTTTAAAACCATTCCTACAAAAAGGTTCCAGATAAATACTAAACAAAGGTGATAATGGGGAACCCCGTTTGACTGATGACTGGACATTTATTCGTTTTGATAGCTTGTCGTTAATTATACGTTGTGTTGTGCAACTAGTAACGCCATTTGAACTAAACTAATAATGAGTTCACCTACTCCCACGTGTTCTAAAATTTCATAGAGTACATAACGTTGAACGCGGTCAAATGCCTTCTCCAGATCAATTTGGAGCATGGCAACATGTTCTAGTTCTTCATCACACAGCCCTAATATGCTCTTCGCAATGTGAATAATGGTCGAAATAGATCTTCCTTTTATGCCGCAGGTTTGATGCTCGCCTACTATTTGACTAATGATGTTTTGTAATCGCCGAGCTAAAACTTTCATTAGTACCTCATAATCAACATTTCTAAGTGCTATGGGCCTATAGTTCCTGACATTCTTTCATTTTGTTCATCATCATCCTTGGGAATAAGTACTGTATGTGTGTTTTAGAATGTGACCGGTAACTTCTTCGTCTCAAACGTTTCAATTATTACTGCATGCAGATGCCTAGCAATGCCGCTTTTATGCTTATAAGTTAGACCGTCAGGCTGCGGCGATTTTCTGGCCTACAGATCGTCAATTGCTCGCTCAATCTCGGCTACGCTTATTGGCTCTTCCAGCCTCCCGGTTATCCCTTCACTTAGACTTGGCATCTCTGGGAGATAATGTGCCAGTTGGGAGTCACTGCCGTATTTCTGCTGCCGAAACAGACTACTATAGTATTCCGTGAATGCCTTTTCTACTACTTCAGGAGGGTGACTCGGCAGACCGCAGTAATCGATTCCGGCGATATTTTTTTGCCCTTTCATGTTTAGGCTCAGCGCTTAGTACCCGTTTAGTTGGACGTTCCCCTAAGATATTTTTTTCAGCACGAGCTCGTATGAGACCACCTTTATATTCCTCCAATTCTAATTACGCGATATTTTTCTTCGGACGTTTAAGCTGCTCTGCAAGCCTACCAGGATTTTCGCTTTCAAGCTTGGAAACTCTGCGTAGATCTTCGAGGAGTAACTTTTCCTCGGCGTTCTTCCAGTACACGATTAGGCTGGATCAGGCACGTAGCCAGGATTTTGTTTCGGGGGAGGGGGGGGCGCCCTGACAAAATGCTGTATGAGGGGGAGGGGAGAGAGGAGGTCCCAGCAAAATGGAAGATTTCGGGGGGGGGGGGGGCATGCCCCCCCCCTCCCCTGGCTACGTGCCTGGGGTGGATCGTTCTGTTGCACTAAACTAAACTTCGTGTTCAAGCCAGTCCCAATTTTCGCTCGCTCTTCCACTTAAATTAAGCATCTTAATAAACAACTCGTCTGCAGTTTGATTGAAGATATCATCTATGAGAAGGTTATTATTAAGCTTCCACTGGTACCATTGAAACACAGTCTTTTTATTTTTCTCTCCGATAGTAAAAGAGACCAAGACCTTATCAAAAAGAAGACTGGTAGCACATTATATTCGTCGTAACCAGTTAAAAGTTCAATTGACACATACGCCCTGTCAAGGCGAGCATGACTTAAAGATTGATAATATGTGTACCCATAAATTCTTATAAATCCTTTGAAAATCCGCGACATCTTGAAAACGAAATTTTGTTGTCCTTTCTTCTAACAATTGCGTAGAAGTATCGCTTTGCCGCCCCTTACTAGTTCGGTCTCGTGCGTGACAAACAAAGTTAACATCTCTTAACATAACTATCTTGCTTTGGCGATCCAGGTACGAGCAAATGCGATAAAAATATTTTCTTCCATTAAATTTATTTTGGCACGTTAACATTTATAATTCTATAGACGACATTAGGAATGCTGCAGTCACACAATACAAACCGACCTTCACTGTTTGCACTGCCAGATGTGACCGGCGCATTTAACATTTTTCTTGAAAAAGAGCATACATCACCCAGGCATTCCATTTGCGCGCGACATGCAAACTTCAAAATGATTTAGGAAAGACGCCAGCAGGCGTGCGGTCCCTTCGTCGCTTTCCACTTTCGTCTCTTGAATCGCGAGGACGCTAATGCCATTATCGATTAGGAACCTTTTCACATGGTACTGTATACGACGCGAGGCGAACCCTCGGACGTTCACTGTCGCTTCCTTCAGCTTTTTAACAAGGCTATCTCTCCTCGCGGGACAGGGAATCACACACTTTAGGGACACTCACCAGGAGCTGGCTCGAGACCATGTCAGCAGGCCGGCTTGTCCTGACCCCTGGGTTCGGTCGCACAGCTTGGCGATGGTCTCAACGTCGGTTTATTATTTGCGACACCGTCATCTCTGGCGGTTCTGACGTGCTCGACGCGCTGCTGCCCTTGGTCGGATATGCGTCTTGCTCTAGGGGACGCTTTGTGGCCGTCACGCTGGCGTCGGCCATGTTGACCTCGTGGCCTTGCTGCTCCTCGACTTTTTCCGTTGATGTCACCTTGCTTGGCGTTGCCATCCGCTCGTACTTTCTCGGGGTATCCTCCTCAGGTTTCGTTGTGTTCACGACGACCGGCGGCGCGTCAGTCTTCGCCAGCGGACGCACTAATGGCGCATTCACACTGGCGGTTGAGTTGCGTTTGCGAAGCGGTTGCGGATGCGGTTCGCGATTGATCCCGTTCAGACACACCGAGAGGCGGTTGGCGGTTGGCGAAAGACGGCTGGCGGTTTCTCGACGATCAAGCGTGATCTTTTGAGACTTGCGTTTGGCAACCCTGTTTTACAATCCAAGATCCACTTTAATCCACGATCCAAAGCCAAAATGTTGCTATTTTGGCACTCTGAAGATTCTTCTTCGCGATGTTCGCACGCATCAGGACTTCGGGCAGCGAAAAAGTGAGACATGGACCCGCAAAACCCGCCTCCGATTCCCTCGACTTCGCCCACAAGCAAAGCCAAGTGAGTCGCGCCTTGCTGACTCAGAAGAGGATGCCCCTGACCCTTTCTTCGAAGTGGACCCTTCCCACATGAATAACTGACCATGTTTTCGGGATAGAGGGCCAGTTATCCCGCCTCGTTGTTCGCTCTTATCATCTTCGGAGTTGTGAGCGGCGCTGTGGACCGTGGTGCGGGGGAATGTGTTCGCGCCGGTCGTGGCTTGGTTGGCTGCGGACTCTCCTCTCGTCACTTCCAAGTCGGTCCAGTCCACTGTTTGTTTAACATTAAGCTCAAATAAACGCCGTATGGATTACCTATGCATCATGTGGTACGTACAGTTTATTTCTTGAGCAGGTTCCCTTTATTCCTTTTGGTAGTAGTAAACGTTACAGGTCGAGCTAGTGCAGGTACCGTGCCAGCTCGGCGGTAGTGTGTTGGCCACGCAATCCGGCTAACGACGTCTCTATCGGCCTTCGTGCTGGTCACGCACGGTGTCGAAAGCTTTCAACAGTTCACGCGACTTTTCACAGCTGACATTTTGGTCGATCAGGGGCGGGTTCAGTCGTTCTACGGGCAAAGACTAACAAGGCTGAGAGCGATGGGCTGTGGCACCTCGAATAATAAACAAGCTCTTACCCTAACCAAATCACCGGAGCGAAGCCTGTTAAGGTTAATAGTCAATTCTTTTCGCGGCGGATTCAAGTGACGGACGTGAACATCACGTTTCTTCGTTGATTGGCCTGCTGCAACGCTAGGACTACAGCGCCTTGGACGCCTCACCAGCGACAGATGCCATATTGTTTCGAAAGCAACCGACGTAACGTCAGCGTCCCGTTGCGATTGGTTGCCGTCTCGCGGCTCGAGAAAGCGGTTGATCCAAATCGGCCCCGAAGCGGTTGTCAAAAAAGCGCTCCAACCGCTCGATCCCAACCGCTTTGCGGTTGAGAACGCACGGATCCGCTTCGCGTTCGCGGATCCGCTTCCAGTGTGAACGCGCCATAACGCCGGTCGGACAGCTTCGTTCTTGGCCACGCCGTCTAGAGTCTCGGTGGCGGGAAACGCCTCCTCGATCGCCGCCTCCGCATCCACCTCGTTCATGGCAAGCTCGGCTTTGGCATACCCTCCTCCGGAGCCCGTGGCCGCTGCGTTCGTCTTCACGCAGAGATCGGAATCATGACCTAACCGGTTGCAGTCATCTGCACTTCGGCACCTGGTACTCTCGGCGTTATTGACTGGTCCTCTGGCAGCGCAGACAGAGTGGTTCCCTTCCCGGCACTACGGCGAGTGGCAGCCCCCGGCGACGCGTAGCTGGTGTCGCAGGTCATCCAAACCCAGCCCGGGCTGGAGCCGAATGACAGCCAAACGCGTCATCAAAAAACAGCCCGCAACGCCTTGGACCCGACATCTCTCAGTTCCCACTTCGGTCACCTCACCGTAAGGTACGAGCGCTGCCCTCACCTCGTCGTCGGGAGCATGAAAAACCAGCCAGTGCAGTTTGATGCGAACGTCCCGGTTGCCGGGGTCAATGACGATACAACGGCGTCCCTTGACAACGAGGTCTCCCGCCGCGAGGACCCTCCGTTTACCCTCGAGTGACTTGAACGTTACGCCCGGACGTGGTTCATCTGTTACGCCCCCAAAGCGATGACCTCGGGGTGCAGTGCCAGATGACTCAGGATGTCCCTGAAATCTTCCACACGCTACAGGCGTCCGCGGACGTCAGCGTGCAGAAAAGCGGTGTTCAAAAGCGCAGAACAAGTTGGCAGAGGCGGCAGAATAATTTTATAAACAGATAAAGCTGAGTCATTGCTGTCACCGCGGCCCAGCTAGGCCGCTGACGCTGCTCCGGCGGAGCCCGACGCATATTTTGAGGGCGCGGGCGATAGACTCCTTGGAACGGTGCTCACACCGATTTTGCTGCTCGTGTAGATGGACGCTGCCGCCGTCACACATAGCAAATCGCAAATGGTTGCGTCACAAAAAAAAAAAAAGGGGAGGAGGTTGCAAGTTTTGCCGCTACGCTGGGACTCTTTCGCAGTTTCGCGGTTCTTGCGATGCGAACTTGGGTTTCGGATTCGGACGGCGCCTGTATCACTGAGGACCGTGTTAAGCCACCCCCCCCCCCCTCCGCCCTTTTTACACGCCGCTTCGTGGCGACAATCTGCGGCTGCTCATTACAGAACGATTAACCCACTTGGCTCCCCGTATACTCAGCGTCGCGGCGTCTAGCTGGCATCCCAAGTCCCGCTGTCCCCCATTGCACCTCCGGAAAGAGAGTCCTATATCATTTAGTTGAGCAAAATTTCGTTAACAACATTCTTTTTTTTTGTTGCAGTGTTCATCGCAAAAAAGAAAGGTCGCGAATATCTCCAAATTCCTTACCCCCAAATCCCCCCCCCCCCAAAAAAAAAAGTTCGAGAAAAAAGTAAACAAAAATTAAGCCCACACTGTGGATTGAACAGGGGTCCTCTGGGTATGAGACTATGAGTCATATGCCTTACCACTAAGCTACGCTGCCGCATTCGAAACTCGTTGTAACCGTTGCCTATGTGTGGCGGTTATGTGTGACCGTCGTGAGCGCCGTTGCTAAGGGGTCTATCGCCTGCGCCGTGAAAATATGCAGCCCAACATCCCATGTCCGCACTCGATGAACGCCGGCAATGGAATCCGTTCAGACACGCTTGCGCGTCTTGGGAACGAGCGGGGGTTTATATGCAGCTATCGCGTTGCACTTTTAAAGGCGAAGCTCAACCGGCCTCCTGTAAATTTTGTTCGTGTTTCCGTGGCTTTTCTTCGGCTCGTCACATAATTTCTAAAGTGTCAGACTCAAACCGAAGATGCAACGTATGAACCGAAGAACCAGCAGTAAAGCTCACATCTTCCACTCCTTTGGCAATTTAGGCCCAAAGTTGCAACTTGAAAACCGAACAACCCAAGTAGCATAAAGTGGGCTCTGAAAGGGGGCCGACCTGGGTCCCACTTCGGCGGCCCGCATGGGGGTCACACGTTGGCGCCCTTCTTGTGCTACCTGATTATCAAAAGTGAAGCCTAACTCTGGCAATTCTTTGAAACTTCTATCCCAAAGATGCCAGATGGCAGCCAAGCTACCATCAGTCATGTCTAACTTTGACACTTGCTTGGCGAATTAGAGCCAAGATACCCAGACTCTGGCCTAAGAAGGTCATGTTTGCCTCTACCATGGCTTCTTAGTGTTTTCTAGGGGCCTAAATTGCAAGGCAACTACCAAATTATGGCCGGAAAAACTGCGCTACCTGGGCATGTTTCGAACGCATCAGCAGGCAGATGTTTTATAACCAATGCGGAGAGCAAGTCGTCAGCAACTTGCGCAGGGGCTGCGGTGACGTCAGAATGACGCCGAGATCCGATTGGCTTTGAAGGAAAGGATAGTGGGTAGACCTCAATGCTAGATGCCCTGAGGTCCACCCACTATTATTTTCAATTCGCCAATACGAGCTCGGCGTTCTGACATCATCGCAACACCTGTGCGTGAAGCAGACGAACTTGCGCTCCGCGTAACACAGTACCGCCTTACAAGGAGAAACAGACCTCAGACAGGCCTCAGACAGGCAAACACGGCCTAAAGCTTCCCGATCCTTCTGGCGAAGGCATAAGGCGTCAACTAGAAAATAAAATGGTGTGAAGTGTCTTCAGTGTTCCATTAAGTTGTGTGAGTGCCGCCCAATTCCAAGGACATGCCCTTCCTATAAAACTTGTTTATTCCAAGTTCGATCACCGACTTCGTGCGGTTTGTCATGTGCCCCATGTAACCCCTTTGGCTGCAATGGCAACTCCGGATTTTTTCTGCGCATTCGCCCACGAGTTCTAGAACTGAATTATCATTGTGGCAATGTTTAACATCCATAAAGGTACGGTTTTTCAGCTTCACTCTTACCTAAATCCCCAAAATGCTTAGCACGCTGTCGCGAGAGAACGGTTATGATAGCCTTTTCGGAGGCCGTCATGTTGGGGGACACTTGTAGCTATCAAAAATAAAAATGAATCGAATAACGGTCACATTATAAATTCTACGTTGAAATGTTTTTCTCTCTAATAGCTATGGTAATCTTATTGCTGTTTTTTTATATTTGACTCAATGCTACACAGCTGAATAAAGCCGATTGTTTCAATTATTTTAAAATAAAATATTTTGGAAAATATTGCAGATTGAAACTTGTAAGTATAATTTGTGGTTAATTACTATAATATTGCACATCCAGACACGGAGCGAAATTGGCGCCGCGACTCGCCAATAAATATTACACAAAAACTTGTGTGCATGTGTGCGTGCAAATAAAATTTGTAACGTACCTTTAAAGTGCCTATCTAGGCAATTTAAAACGTTTTTTTTAGTTCAACGCTCTTTTAGAGGCGCACTAAAAATAACTTTAAGCGGTTTTCTAATTAAATGTTTTTCAATGCAATGAAGTTTAGGGATCTGCAAAGTATTTTGTAACAACTTTAAGAAGATGATATTTTGTCAAAGTTACAATATTCTAGTTCAAATAGTAACACATATTTTCTCTACATGTGGCTGAGGGCTTGAATGAGCAATATATTGTTTACTGTTCTCGTTGGCCTTCTTTAAATTTATTAATAGAAAAAACATGCTGCACCAGCCTTGTTCCAAATGTTTCAATTAACGTCTTTTTTACGTCAAAAATTGTGCTGAAGCAACCATGCATTCGGCCCCGTCTAAATTGTTAAGACTGCAAAAGAAAATGAAAAAAAACTTGCAAACATATACAGAATGTATTCCTCTCACTCCAGTTTTGGGGTCGGATATAAGGCAACCACAAGATAAACAGAAACAGAGGCACCCCAATTATGTTTTTCTAACTTGTTCTCGCGAGTGAAAAATGCGCCATATTAAAAGGCAACGCATCGCTCTGTAATTTATTTGTGCAGCGTTTGTTTTTGTTCATTCGAGCTAAGCCGGGACAAACAATAATATTTTTTTTCCAAGAGCGTAAACGTTTAGCTCCACTGTTTGCATTGCTACAATGCATTAGGCCCAGCAAGATTACAGAAAAAATATACCTCACATCGCTTCCCTCGGTTTTTAGCTTATGCGAAATTTTCCTTTTAAGAAGAATCGTGGTTGCAGCAGAAAAGTTGTTATGTGTTTTTGTGTGTGTTTTCTTTTTACTTCAAAATGGTTTACAACCAGAACGGGAACAGCCAGCGGAAGAAATTTCGCCGTGTAACGTGGCCATGTGAACCGACGTCACTCTGCTTTTCTGTATACGATTGTTTAGGTTTTGTTGCAAGCACTTCAGTGATGACTTTTTGGCATTCAAATACGGTGTGCACATTGCCCGCTATTTCTTGCATATTGGTAAGAGTAAAATAAAAGTCACCTTTCTCTTTCTTGCACTTTCTCTTGCACGGTTGATGTTTCTAGTTTTCTCGCTCCAGTCTCGGGTAATTCATGAAAATGGAAAAAAAAAACCTTGTTGATTTATTTCCAACTTGGTTTCCTACAGAAAACGGGGATTTCCATCTGCTATGACCTCAGGCGACCCCTTTATTTTTCAGGCATGCAGGTTAAATAAACTTTAGGCCTTTTTTATCTTCAGGAAATTAGAAAGAGGTTTCTCGAAAAAGAGAAAAACTTCTATGCTGCAAAGTTTGTAAGATCTACGGTCTACCCCTCCTGTTACAAAAAAAAAAGCTTGATTAGACCTATATAAATTAAATATATAAATTAAATGACAGACACTTTGTCTTTCATTGGCACTTTTAAATAACGCAATAACTCTTACGGACCAAGCTGAACAATTGCGGTAGATCTCATGTTACAAGTGTGAAGTGAAGATTTGCGAATTAATTACCTAAAACCTATAATTTAACGCTTCAAAAATCTGTCCTTAGCTGGCATTATCTATTCATAGTTTTGTTACTCGCTAGCCAAAATATGCCATAGGTGTTAGCATATATAGAAGTTATTTCTGTTCTGTGCAATTTGTTTAGAAACCTAAGCAACAAGAAAATTGTGATAACAAGCCTAAGATGCAAATTAGGGATAGAAGCTCCACTCGAAAGTGAGGATTGCCAACGCAGCGGGGACGGGTACAGAGTCATAATAAGCCAATCTTAATCCGTTGCGTTATTCAAGGGTATCATGGTAACGTTTGGCTAGTGCGAAATCCAAGTGTCCGCAGCAGTGATGTTTCCCAACTTCTTTCACGAAAATAAACTATACAGTCGAGGCCCGATTATATCGGAACCTGGTATATCAAAATATTGAGTGTTTAGAGCAGTCAAAACTGCGCCTTGAAAAGCCATGTAAAAGTATGGGCACCTTGTGCACCTATATCCAACTTCACCTACCCGGACATTTGATACATCGAACCGCGCGCCGCGCCTCTATTAGGAATGCTTCCCCCAAACACAGCTGCTGTCGCTCTGCTGTTTGCACGTGCTGAGGATAAACGACTTTAAACACAAACTGCAAAAACCAAAACAAAAAAGCGAAAAAAAGCAAAAAATGGTTTTGGTTAGTTTAATGTATCGACATCGATTATGTAACCGCGTTTTGAACTCGTTTTTTCTATCTTTGTTTACCTTTCTGTTTCGTCCTTTTATGATTTGCCCTTTTTTGTTCTGCTGCATATTTTGCTTATTTTCAGTCAATTTCTTTTTATTGCTTGCTTAACGTTTTTTTATGAATAAAGAAATAGCTTTCCTTATCCGTCAGGCCTTTCAGTTTTTTTTTATTTGGTTTATATTTTTGTGTTTCCAGCTTGTGCTCTTGACATCGCGGCACGCGCGCATGTAAGCCCGGCGAGGTGCGCACCAGAGCGGCGGCGCCCGCGGTTCACGCCGACTGCGCTTCAACAAGGTTCTGCTGTATTAGCAGTTCTTGGATGCTCTATTTAGTAAGCTCCCGTTCGTCACAATCTTCGGCATTGCCAAAAATGCGCTAAAATTGTAACTGGAGTATAAGTTAAAATACTTTTTTGTACCCAAATCATTGATATATCGAACCATTTTACGATCACCTTAGAGTTCGTTTTATCCGGGCTTTACTCCGTTTCACCATACGTCCGAGCATAGTCAAGGCTAGGCCACTTACAATCACACAGCGATGATAAAATCGCAAAGTCACCGTACATTCAATGCTGTTCATTGGTTTAGCCAATATCTGCATAACACAGAAAGATGACAAGCCCCATGACACTGCACATTTTTGTTTTTTTACTTATCCCAATATATTTTTACCTTGGCGTGTGTGTAGCAACAAATGAGGTAGAGGGGCTTAGAGCGATAAACCGGGGTTCCGGTCTGCACTCGAAAGTGACCCCCATAAGGCGGCTGCCATTGTACGCAAATGTGACCACTCGTCACATGACCAAACCAAATACGTGACGTCACAGGAAAGATGGCAGCGCCCAGGCAGCGGCTGGTCCCAGCTGGGCCGGAGCTTGTCGGATGCTTTTGTTTGTTGTCGTTCGTGTCGGCGAGTTGATTTCAGACGCGGAAGCCGTCATATGAGGCCGGTCGAAAGCGGCTTCAGAGTTCAGCGTGGTGTCTGACGTAGGTATAACGTGAACAGAAGGAGGAACGGCGTGCATTTCGCTGGTGACCGACGGGGATATTGCCACGAAAGAGACAATCGGCCCTACGTTGCTCGGACCTCGGATTGATTCGGATACCGCAAGTAAATTTTAAGGCGACGTTTCTGTGCTCTCGTTGACCATCGGAATCTTCGAGGTCTGCAGTGAAGCGTGTGCAATATATTTGGATACACAGTTTAGTGACGGAAATTGCGTGAGTCGGGCTTGGCAGTGTGCAATCGTGGTGCCGCTTCGTTCAAATGACCGAAGGCTCACTTTGGTTGTGCGGCGCACCGGAGAGCTGCCTTCAAGTTGGTAGTTCCTGTGCCGTGCTTTAGGTGATGCTGTGCTGCTTCCTAAATTGTTCTGGCGTAGACGTGCACTTTCACGGAGCACAGGTGTTGCAGTTGGTATTGATTCCGCTTGTCTGTCGCACGTTTCGTCGACACAAGTTTCATCAACACTCGGTACGTGAATTGCAAGCTGTATAGACATTTCATCGCGCGTGTTACCTACCCAGTCCACCCATTCACGCCGCTTTGCGACGACAGTCTGCAGCGGCTCATTACCAGAAAAGTGGTTCCACATCCATTTCAGTTCAGTTCGTCCACGGCAGTCGCCAAACCCCGAAGGAGAGGATTTATTCGGACAGAATGCCTCTAAAACAATGCAGCTTTTTTAGCGGTAAGGATAGACTCTCTTCTGTCAGTTTTTTTATATTGTCACGGATGCTTGCTCCAGTCCTATTTTCTATCAATATTTACTATTCTGGAAAGTTCCAGGCCATGTTTAGCTGTCATTGTATGTTCTGGTGGGGGTGCTGCGCACTTTACCCATAGCCCTTCACTCTATGTGGACCCAGGCGGCATAGCCGAGTTGCCCGATAACAAGACACGGGTGGCAGATTATCCCGCGTCTTAAACCCCCTGCGAGCCGTGAACCAAGTCCTATCCCAAGCCCGGCAGAAACACCGCAAGACGAGCGAGTACCACAAGGACGAACCTCGGAAATACACCACGAAGAACCTGAAATCTGAGACCAGTCGCTGCAACCAGCAAGAACCACCGGAATTCAGTCTTATGCCAGAAAACTGAACGTGGCTAAGCCAACAATGACAAACCTGTAGCAGCAAACCGCATCCGCTCCCACTACTGTTCATCAACCACCACCGCCGAGAGAGAGCCGAGGATTTACTGCGAATCAGAACCCAGGGCCCCAACGAGAGCGTCACCGGCTTCGTAGAGGACGTTCTGCGCCTGAGTGCCCGCGCCGACCCTCGGGCGGCTACCGAAGAAGAAGAAGCTTCGAATTCTCATGCGCGGGGTGAGAGACGACATTTTCGGAGGCCTCGTCCGCAACCCACCGGCAACCGTCGACGCCTTCGTCACCGAGGCAACAAATATCGAGCGCGCCCTCCAAGGCGCGCTCCACTACCAGCGGCAGCCAAGCGTCCCCGCAACCGCTCTGCTAGCGGCGAAAACTCTCCTGCTACGGACATCCGCGAAATCATTCGGGAGGTTGTCCGGGAGGAAATCCGCCAGTTGCTGCCAGCCACAAGCCGACCAGCGACGCTCTTCATCGCCGAGGTTGTGCGGGAAGAAGTTCAGAGAGCACCGCAACCAGAGGCTCCCGTCGCCGAGGCAGCCACCGGGAGCCCACGTTGACTTACGCCGCAGTGGCCCGACGGCCACCGCCTCATCCTCGCATCTATGTCGCGCCGCCCCGACGACAGTCTCCTGCGCCGCAGTACGACCGCCGCCGCGACGACCAGGTCCAGTACGCCTGCCCGGAGCCTCGCGCACCCCGCAAGACTGACGTGTGGCGAACGCCCGACCGACGCCCACTGTGCTTCCATTGAGGAAAGCGGACCACATCTACCACCGATGCCCATAGCGACGACTCGGGCTACGCGGGCTCCACCCGAAAGACCCGCGCCCCCGTCATGGTGAACGCCCCACTGAGATCGACGAGTACCTGCGACGGCCCCAGTCCCCCGAGCCTGCGTCCCGCCGAGAGTTCCGGTCGCCGTCGCCGCGACGTCCAGCTTCGCCAATGCACCGACCCCGACGTGAAAGCCTGTCGCCCCTCACTCCTGGCCGGGGAAACTAGGCGCGGCAACCCCTGGAGGTGGAGTTGCCGAAGACGACCGACGTAAAGAGCCTCCAAGAACGACGGAGCGCTCCCACTCTCCCGAAACTACGCATCACAACGAGGACCCTGCATCGGTGTCCAACAACCTGAACGTTGTTATCGACGGTCTCGACGCATCAGCACTCGTGGACACCGGAGCAGACTACTCAGTCTTGAGTGGGAGGCTCTCCCGCCCCCTTCGAAAAGTCATGACGCCGTGCACTCTTAAAAAAAAAGCTAGTAGTATTTACTAGGTAAGAACTAGTAACCGCCTGTCACCTATGTTACTAGGTACCTAGTAGCCTGAGGTAGTAACGGTCAAGCTAGTAACGGTTACAGGTCACGAATCTAGTAACTGCTACTAGCCTCAAAGTAGAATCCACGTATTTTACTACCTCTAGCTAGTAACTACTGCTACCTCTCGACGGAAGACCGGAAACGCAACTAGTCACGTGATTTCCGATGGAAAGAAAGGTTTGTGGGTATGCCACTTACCACCAGGTGGCGGGCGCAACAAAAAATTTAAACTGGAAATGAGTAATCCAGGTGGCGCTAGTCACCGTCCAATTAAACGTACACAAAAAAGAAGCGGATTATTTAGTATAATTGAATTGAAATATACTAAATATACGGCTTCTTTTATATATAAACATATATATATGTTACATATAAACATATAAACATGCACACCCACATTTTCAGCACACATTTGAGTCTTGACACAATGCATTCAACACAAACACACGAACATAATCGCTAACTTACGGCCGGGGGCAGTGGGGATCGAACCCAGGAGGTTCTCAGTGCAAGGGTTCGGAGTGAGACGCGTTAGCCCACTCGGCCACTTCCTCCCATATCACTTCTTGGACTGCCATTAAGCCTTTTATACTGACCATTTGAGTGCGCAAACTTGTCGTCGTGTATCCGCACGTCAGTTATTCGCAGTCGATGGGTAAGTTGCGCGACGAGGCAAACCGCATGAAAGCGACGGGAACAAGCGGCCAAGGCGATGAGCGCCGTTTCCTAGAAATTAAAAAACCGAGCGACGCGACGGGTGACCGTGAGAAATCGCCGTCGCTCGTCGCTGTCTCCGTCGATTCGCCTCGTCGCTCGCTAAATCGATACATGCGGTCGCCGTCGGCGAGAGAGAGCTTTCTTGCCGTCTCCGGCAGCGAACGAAGGCTGTAATTGACGGAGAGTACGACGGCAGCTGCGCTCCTTTCGCGTGCTGCGCAACAAAAATGCATGCAAAATTAATACCGCGTGCAGCTCGCGTCTTAATTTTTGTAGTACACTGACGAATGCTCGCGTTTTTGTGGCAAATTCAGAAAGACTCGTAGAATGCCAAAATAGTTTTTTTTCATCAGTCCCAAAGCTACATCCACTATTAACGACGCACATCAACGGTTGTGACAGTGCACTGTCACGACCGAAGACAGCTCAATCAGAATCATTCAACCACCGAGCACACACAAACCGTGAAGAAGTTCTCAGTGTCAAGTAGGAGCTGGAGAAAAGCTTCTTGGACGACGAAATCCAACCCAGTGACAGCGGCACCGGCTCGTTAGAACTATCCTCGGAGCAGTCCAGGTCAACGCACACACTCGCCCCGTCGAGCGCACGAACGTTAACTATGCACTCCAACGCGGGAACACGAGAGCTGCACACGACACAAGGCAAAAACGGCAGTTTCACATCAAAGAAATTAGCGTCTTGCGAACTCCGACTGGCCCCGACCGCCCCAACTTGCTTGTCGTACAATGTTGCCAAGCGCCTCTTGCGAGAGAAAAACATATGATTTAAAAAAATACAAATATAAAAAAACATTGAAAAAAAAAAACAGATTGAACTTTTCCTGTTTTCGGAAACGTTTTAGTATGTGCTACGTGGCTATTTTCATCCCAGTTAAAACCAAAATGAAAATATAAACGCTCACAAACGAATGCAAACGAGAAGGAAAGAAGTAAGCCGCATGGCCATTGCATCAACAATGGCCGCTGCGCTCGCTGCAGCGCTGGCTTCCACGTCGTGCTGGTACGGAGGCTGCGATCGTTATAAAGTCAGCTCCAACCCTTAAACATGCCCCCTCATACAATATTTGACGCTACGATTGCGTGTGGATACCTCCCCTGCGATCCGAAACAGCAAGTACGTCGCTAACGCTGGCAATCGGGTATGAAGCAAGCGCCGCCATCTTCTACGCGCCTTTGGGGTAGTAAATAGCTAGTAAAAAGAGTAGTAATGGCTGCATTTGCTAGCTTTTTACTACCTATCGCGCGTTTGAGGTAGCAAATAGTTAGTGAAAGGTAGTAACGGTCAGAAATAGGTAGTAACTGCTGCAGTTACTAGCTTTTTACTAGCTTTTTTCAAGAGTGTGGGATGGACCCCAAATACGAACCGCTGGAGGACATCTCATCACGCCCGTCGGCAGATGCACTGCTCGCGTCGAGATTCACGGCGAGACGTGTCCGGTAAAGTTCGTCGTTCTACAAGACTGTTCCAGAGATGTCATTCTTGGCATGGACTTTCTGTGTGAATACGGCGCCGTCATCGACCTGGGTGAGAACAGACTGACGCTGCGGAAGCCTGTTCCGCCTTCAGAGAAACCCCAAACAGCGTCAGCCGCCGTCCGAGTCGCCACCGACCACGTGAACCTGCCGCCGCGATCAAGTGTTGTCGTACCCGTCGTGGCCGATACAGCTTCCTGCGGCGAAGTTGTCCTGGAAGGCAACCTTCAATTGCTCCTGGCAAGGGGAATAGGCGTCGCAAGAGGAGTAGCTGAACTTCAGGATGGGCGGACTGTGGTCCTCGTGACGAACTTTCGAAATGAAACGCAACACCTCACGAAAGGTGCAGCCGTGGGCCACGTCGAGGAACTTCGAAACGCCGCCGAAATCGCCACGATTACTGACGAAACCTCACCACCTCAGCAAGACAGTACGTCGCCAGCGCAGCTCGACGTTGACCCTAAGCTCCCGGGCCCGGAACGACGGCAGCTGCTTAACCTCCTCGCCGAATACCGCGACTGCTTTGCGACGTCGTCGAAGGTACGCCAAACCGCCGTTGCGAAGCACCGCATCGTTACCGAGGACGACGCGCGCCCTGTGCATCGATCGCCGTACAGAGTCTCCGTTAAAGAAAGGGAGGTAATTCAGGAGCAAGTTCAAGAGATGCTGAGAGACGACATAATCCAACCTTCGAATAGTCCGTGGGCCTCTCCAGTCGTGCTGGTTAAGAAGAAGGACGGAACGCTTAGGTTCTGCGTGGACTACCGGCAGCTGAACGCGGTGACGAAGAAAGACGTCTACCCGCTCCCCCGCATCGACGACACTCTAGACCGGTTGCGCCACTCTCGATATTTCTCATCGATGGACCTGAAGAGCGGCTACTGGCAGATCGAAGTCGACGAACGGGATCGAGAAAAGACAGCCTTCGTCACGCCGGACGGACTGTACGAGTTCAAAGTGATGCCCTTCGGACTATGCACGGCGCCAGCAACGTTCCAGCGTGTCATGGACACCGTACTGGCAGGGCTGAAGTGGCAGAGCTGTCTCGTCTACCTTGACGACGTCGTAGTGTTTTCAACTGACTTCGACGAGCACTTGCGACGACTCCGAGCTGTTCTCCAAGCCATACAGACCGCCGGGCTCACCCTCAAGGCGTCGAAGTGCCGGTTCGCCTATGACGAACTGAAGTTTCTAGGCCACGTGGTTAATAACGAAGGCGTCCGCCCAGACCCTGAGAAGACTCGCGCCGTCGCGGCATTCCCAGCGCCGAAAGACAAGAAGGCCGTGCGAAGATTCCTCGGACTTTGTGCCTACTATCGACGCTTCGTTCGGGATTTCGCAAAGATTTCCGCACCGCTCACAAACCTCACGAAGGACGCCGAGAAGTTCGAATGGGCCGAGGAGCAGCAGCAGGCATTCGACGAATTGAAGCGAAGACTCCAGACTCCTCCTGTCCTTGGACACTTCGATCAGGATGCGGAAACCGAGATTCACACGGACGCTAGTAATGCAGGACTTGGAGCGGTACTGGTTCAAGTACAAGAAGGAACCGAGCGAGTCATCGCCTACGCAAGTCGGACATTGTCCAAGGCGGAGAGAAATTACTCTACGACTGAAAAAGAATGCCTTGCGGTCGTCTGGGCAATCACGAAATTTCGTCCGTACTTATACGGGAGCCCGTTCCGTGTAGTCACGGACCACCACTCGCTCTGCTGGCTTGCGAACCTCAAGGACCCGTCAGGACGCCTCGCTCGATGGAGCCTCCGACTGCAAGAGTTCAACATGACCGTGGTCTACAAATCAGGCCGCAAGCACAGTGACGCCGACTGCCTGTCCAGAGCTCCCGTCGAAACACCTTCCGGCAGCAGCGACGACGATGACGACGAGTGTTTCCTGGGCGCAGTGAACACCGACGACATGGCCCGACGTCAACGAGGCGATCCTGAGCTGCGCGCACTAATAGAGCACCTGGAAGGGCGCGGAAGTGCCATACCACGTGTTTTTTCACGCGCCCTGCCGACCTTTGCCATTCGACAAGGTGTACTCTACAAAGAAAACTTCGGGAACAATAACTCGCCGTGGCTGCTGGTAATCCCGACCGACCTTCGGGAGGAGATCTTTCAAGCCTGCCACGACGACCCGACGTCTGGACACCTTGGTTACAACCGGACACTGGCCCGTATCCGTGAAAAGTATTACTGGCCCAAGCTCCCGAAAACCGTCCACCTATACACACGATCATGCCATGAATGCCAGCGACGCAAGAAACCTCCGACGAGGCCGGCCGGACTCCTGCAGCCAATTCCTCCGCCAACAGCACCTTTCCAGCAGATCGGAATGGATCTACTTGGCCCATTTCCGCCGTCGACGTCGGGAAATCGCTGGATCATCGTCGCCACAGATTATCTCACGCGGTACGCCGAAACGAAAGCCCTTCCTTCCGGGACTGCTGTGGAAGTGGCCAAGTTTTTCATTGAATCCATCGTCCTCCGGCACGGCGCTCCCGAAGTCCTGATCTCAGACCGTGGATCCTCGTTCATGGCCCAGCTGACACAGGAAGTCCTTCGTCTCAGCCACACCAGCCATCGTCGCACCACGGCGTACCACCCGCAGACCAACGGGCTGACGGAAAGACTCAACAAGACCATCGCCGACATGATCTCCATGTACGTCGACGTCGAGCACAAGACATGGGACGAGGTGTTGCCGTACGTCACTTTTGCCTACAACACGGCCGTGCAAGAGACCACCGGGGTTACACCCTTTCAACTGGTTCATGGTCGCAAAGTGACGACAATGCTGGACGCAATGTTACCCCACGAACCGGCTGTCGACGGAAGCGACGACGCCCAGGTGGTTACCCAACGGGCAGAAGAAGTCCGTCAGCTCGCCAGACTCCGGATTCAAGCCCAACAACGTATCGACACTGGCCGCTACAACCTTCGTCGTCGGGACGTCCACTTCCAGCCCGGAGACAGGGTATGGGTGTGGACACCGATCCGCCGCCGTGGTCTCAGCGAAAAACTGTTGAAGCGCTACTTCGGACCCTACAGAGTGCTTCGTCGACTCGGGGATCTGAACTACGAGGTGATGCCCGACGGAACACGGACTTCATCACGCCGCCCACCACGACCAGAAGTCGTCCACGTCGTGCGCATGAAGCCGTATTACGCTCGATAGGACTGTGGACCTTATGTGTTCCAAATGACGCTTTAGCTTACCATTCTTTTTGTTTGCTTTGTTTTGTTTTGTGCTGCATCGAGGCGATGCACTTTTAAAGGGGGAGTAATGCCGCGCGCGCAGCTTGCCAAGTAGGCAGCGCGCGCGTGGCCTAACGGTTATAGCGCCTGCCTCCTACGCGAAAAGCCAGGGTTCGATTCCTGGCCGCGGGGACGCCTTTTTGTTGACATCTAATGTAATGTTCTGGTAAATTCGAGAACTCTGTTGCATGTTCGAGGTTAGAATGTTCTATGCGCGAACCTTCTACGCCGATTGTTCGAGAAGCCCACGCGTGTACAAAAGGGGCTCCGCGTGGCGAGCCGCAGTCAGTTTCGCCCCAGCGTTCGACTCTGCTCTTTCGCCGACTTCGACGCCCGCGACGCTCTACTGTTATCTTTTGTTTCCTTCTTTATTTTTGGGCACAAGTTCGCCCCATTAAACGTTTAGTTTACTCAGTTATTCACCGCCTCATCACTTGTCATTCGTGACAATATGACCGTGTCGCCCGCCACAGTGGGTAGACGGACAACCAGCTCCTGCAGAACCTATACTTCTCGTGGAAGAAACTGCCAGGCACTGGTTTGAGAACCACGAATCCTCCTTAACGTCGTGGGAAGTTTGCAAGATCGAGCTGAAGTGCACGTTCATCAGCCAACATTGACGAGAGAGAGCCGAATTCCTGATTCTGTCCAGGGCACGGCCCCAACGAGAGCGTCACCACCTTCTTGGAGGATGTTTTGCGCCTGATCGAACACCCATGCCAACCCTGATGCTAAAGAAGACAAGAAGCTAAGAATCTCATGTCCCTCATGTGATGCACAACACCTTCGGCAGCCTTGTCCGCAACCCCACGACAACAGTCGAAGGGTTCATATCACCGAGGCTTCCAACATTGAATGTACACTGCAAGCCCGAGCCTGCCAATATCAACAACTCCCCAGCGTCTCGACACTTGAGTCATCAAGCTGCAACTTCGACGCCAGCCTCCCAGGCATCTGCGACATCATCCACAACGTTGTACGGGAGAGATCAGGAAGCTACTTCCTGCCATCAGTTGCCCGGCTTTTATTTTGATTGCCGAGATTGTTTCGGAACAAGTTCGACAGGCATTTCAACTGGAGACTTCTTCGAGCAAAGCGGCATCTGACGAACCGAGGGCGACTTATGCCACAAAGTCACGACGACCGCCACCGGCTACCCGTTACTATTCAATACCAATTCAACGAGACACCCCAACGCCGAAGCATTCCCGACATCAGGAAGAACCAGTGTAGGTCCGCGCTGAACAAAATACACCGAGGAAAACGGAGGTGCTGCGAATGGTCGACCGAAAACCACTCTGCTACCATTGCATGAGGCCGACCATGTCTACTGGAGGTACCCATACCAATGAATTGGCCTGCAAGGGTTCAAGCTGAATGACCCTCGCCCACGTCTCGACGAGCGTCCGCGAAGCATTGAGGATTATCTTCGGCGGCCTTTGTCCCTGGTGCCGACATTACCCCGAAGCTCCTGATCCCCTTCACCTCGATGGGAGGTAAGCACGACAAAGCAGGTGAGCGGCAATGCAAGGACAGTTGATTTGGTGTCGGTTGTCGTCCAAGGACAATACCTAATAATTTGCTGACACTAATTATCTGTGTCCACGCCACGAAGCAAACAATTTCCAACTTTGAAGGAGAATGCCGCTGAGTGACTTGAAGAAATAGAATGGTTGGTTGTTCTCAAAAGTGGACACCAAGCATCACCCAACTTCACTTTGCCACACGAGACTTACACAAGTTGCAGTGGTCGCGGGATGCAGAAGAAATCACCATTACGGAATGGAAGTGAAATGGCCTGGATAGCAAACAAACATTGTTGCCAGCCATCAAGTCAATGGTACAGGAAAAGGCAAAGCCATGTAAGCAATACATGCCCGAGCTTGCTGCATTGACGCAGAAAACTACCAGGAAAATGTGCGGATTAGAGGCCAGCCCTGCAGCTCCAGTGCATCAGATGTCAGTGGCGGCACATGACGTATGATTACAAGACGGCATCAGTCAGTCGAAGTTGCCACTCGACCAAACTGAACACAGACGTGCCAGGAGCGTCATCCGACAACAAGGAGTACAGGTACAACAACTGAACGCCTGACACGAGACTGTCGCAGAAAGAACTCATTATGGAACCATTTGCTAAGAATCCATAATTATGTAATCAAGTGGAAATAAACACATTTGATACACTAACCAAATAAACATATTTCCGCTTGCCTTTACGCCTTCAGAGTCTAGACACCAAGAAGTGTGTTCACTGCACACGCTGGACCTTTTGAGGACAATCACCATCTCCGACCCCTCAGTATTAATTAATGGGACATACCAGACTGGCAGACTTGTTGCATGGGGCTGCATTCGTTCCACCTCTCCTGAACATGTGGTGCATCCGAAAACAAACTCCAGTGATGTGAAAATGTTATTTATTAATTTATTCCCTCCCGGGGCCTTCGTAGGCATTGCAGAGAGGATACTTAAAACTACACATATGATAATAACATCATAGCACACTGACATTAATGAGTACAAAACCAGCCCAGCTACCAAAAATAAATATTACACTCGTAAGAAATAATTATTGCTGTAACTTGTTAATTACAAAGACGAACACACCTCTGAGCATCTAGTCTAATTAAATGTGTTGATACATTGTTATATAGCAGGACATTTTCTATACGTATGACACAATAGACCATTTGCAAAACCCCATCAAGCAACACAATTGTCACCATTTTTTTAGGCGTAGAGCACACGAATGGGCCCCAGTTCACGTCGAACGCTAATGCAGCATTCGAGTCCAATAGGCGCTGAGCCGAGTTCACAGTGACGGCGGACATAACATTCTTGTCGAACAAATGCCCAAAGTATGAAGGCCTTGGGTAATTAGAGTAGTAGCTACTGTAATTCGTTCCATCACAATTTGGCAAACGGCAAAGGCTACAGTCTCGGTGAGTCAATATGCACGTTGGAGAGAGGCACATGACAACATATCATCAGAGTGCTCGTCTGCACAGATTTGTCACATACCTTCACTCCGTCTCTCTGATAGGCTCGAGGGGCTGTGGCGGTTGCCCTTTTCCAAGTTACGGTGATACAAAGTATAGGCAGCCCACACTTTTGAAAAAAGTCTATTGAAGAGACCGAAAGGATGTGTCAACATTTTTCAACAAGACTGCTCTTCAGGCAAGGGATGAACACAAATATGAATTATCTTGTCCAGGTAATTAGAACAAGTAAATAATTGACCGACTAATACAATGCACTCGTGATGAAAAAAAAGTATTGCTGCAATAAATCCTACGAAAGAGAAAAATGTGCAGCTAATCTATGCGTACACCAAAACGGTTGTTCTTATAGCAAGTTGAATAGCTTTGAAGCAGGTGCCCGCAACGATTTATTCATCCCCACACTCAATAAAACGTCATCCTCGCAGCTGAAAATAAGTGTGCACTTCGCACTCACAAAAAAGCAAGAAAAGCGATCGAATGTAGAATCGTCGATTAGCACAAAACGTAAAGATCGCAGGAGCTTGCTCACTAAAAGTTGGCTGTGATTATGCAGTTACCTCGGGCTGAAACGAATTCCCTAGGCCCTACGTCCGACGCATATATTTCGCGTCGATTCTCAGACATTCCAACGTTCAACCAAAGCTAAGAGAATGCGAAAATTGCATGCTAAAAGCACTCAAAGTTCTATCGATCCTCGAACACATCCGGGAATCCGAGCACCGGTACGGCGATACGGCTGATGCTGTCTCACAAGCGTTAATATCCAGATGATCAAGAGCGATCTTGCGCAAAAAGGGTATAAAGTCTCATTCCTTCATGTTTTCACATTATACTTGCGTCAGCGAGCACAAAAAAGCCCGAAGTCGTTGGAAAGCAGCTGCACATCACGGCTACCGCGCACCGAACAAACTCGCATTTACTAGCTCTGGGCGCTGCCATCTTACCGATGACGTCACGGCTTTTGTGAGGTCACGTGACGAGTGGTCACATTTGCGTAAAACATGGCGGCAACCGGGGGGGTGCCACTTCCGAACTTCCGGTTTATCACTCTAAGCCCCTCTACCTCGTTGGTAGCAACAGTGAAAACATACGACTTCACACTCACAAAAACAAGTCCGCTGTGTTCGGGTCATTCACCTGGCATCAACGTTACCATAATGTGTCGCCAGTAATTTAATTAGGGTTACCTATTAATTCAGCATGATTGAAGGCCCGTTTGGGTCATTTTATCTTCGGTTATAAAAGAAGCATGCCACTGCCACCAATAGTACCTTTCATAAAACAAAGAAAGCGGAATGTAAGAGCGGCAATAGGTGATTCAAATTTAAGTGAATAGTATTTGAATATATATGTGATCGCCCTTTTATATGGCGAACAATGTTTTGATAACTAGATCAAACTAGTTAAGACGTATGAGTGTTATTTGTACTTCTACATACAATCAGCTCCGCACTTCTAATATCCGCTTTGTTACTTTCACCATATTGAATATCACTAAAAGAGCCAACGATAACGTCGAGTTGCCTTTGACAAAATATAGGCAAAAACGCCTTTACCAAAATTTCAATACATTATAATTCAGTGAATCAGTCGAAAATCAAAAGTAAAATTGGACGTTTTGTGTTTATACGGCGTAAGGTCGGTCTGCCAGGATGGGGCGACACTGGTTTACACTGTAGATGAGCAAGTTTGCCAATGGAGTGCGACTGCTAACCTGGGGTCTTTAACGTGCTCACGCAGAATTCAGTGAATCAAAAACTATTGAAAGCAGATTTTTATTAAGGGTTTTAGCTTCCCTTTAACGATTGGTTTCTTCATGGTAAGTCAGCTGAACATAGTTTGAGCTGATGCTTGCATGCTGGTTATTCGTAGTAGCAAAAGTACCAAGCTCGATTTTTTGCTGAAGTAGGAAAATTATGCATTCTCAGCTACCCATTTAGACGTTACTATGACAAAATCTCAGAGGAAGACGTTTTTTCCCAACAAAAATATTATTTGTTACTTCAAAATATTTGTTGTTGAAGGTCTAAAGTTACAAGATGGATTTCTTGGTATTATTCTCAAATTGTGAAACTTGAACAAAAAAGTACTGCAGCAAATATATGAAAAAAAAAAGAAACGCGCATGGTCCTTTCAGTATGTTCGGAAAGGTTTATTGTTTCATTTATACAATTTTTCTTTTCTTTTTATAGTCCTTGTGTTTATGACGGATTTGAAGGTTTGATTGTAGGAGCACAACAATGTTTTGGTTCGTCTAAGGTTTCCGATGGAATGCCATATTTATAATACTGCAAGAATAGGTTTTATTTTTATTTGAATGCATGTGTTTCAACTGCGATACTTAACCACGAACTAAACGGTCAGACTCCCAAGTGTAATCTTGTATTCATCATGAGAGGCAATTTAATAGATACTTTGTTTACATAATCTTGGACCGTAAACATCAAAAAGGGACGCTGAGCATGTTCTGAAACTTATAGGAGACTCGTAAACTACTGTTACACTGTGGATCAGGTTAGAGAACCGTTTGTGTTGAAACAACTGCTAAATGTGTAACCATATGCAAAAAAACTTCCACCAAAGGAGGCCATGCTTTGCCATTGGCTTAATAAACCGCGTCTATGACGCCAAAGCCTTTGGCTGTATAGAGTTTATTGGCTGAAGTTGGAATATCTAGCGCTTTAACCATCGCTTTTAGCCAAAACGCTCTTCGCCGTATACTAGACTGAATTTTGAAGCTTCCACCTAAAGTTTGGCGAAGTCAAAACTTCTCGCACACATGTAAAGAAAGTAAGGAAAGAAGAAAAAGCCAACTCGAATTAACTACTGCAATAAACAGGCGAATCAACAACGGCAGCTAAATGGCAAACAGCAAGCCGGGTCGTCGAGCGCACAGAAAAGGGTTGCGTCGAGCGCACACAGAAGGGTTGCTTGCATCTTTCGGTGAGGCCCTTCAGGCCTCTAGGGAAGGCCTCTAGGGAAGATGCAAGCAACCAACTCCGCAAAAATAACTTGCACTTTATGGGCGATTAATGATTCACCAGAAGATAGTTGGAAACGATCTGAAATAAGTTTGATAGCATTCTGCACAAGGCAATAGGTTTAATCTTTATGAAACTCACATTGAACGGGCATATCGCTTTGGTAAGTTTGCAGCGAACAAAAACCGTCCAGTAATTGTTTAAATCAGTCGATTGATGGACAAGAAATTCATCCTGGCATGCGGGCTAAAATTAAGGGAAACAACTTCGCAATCTGTCAGGACCTCTTGGTGGCAACGAGATTAGCCTGCAACAATCTCCTCCACTTCATCAAACCAAAGAAATGTTCCTTCAAACTACGGCTTGATAGACTCTACTTACGCCAATGTATGCTATATATACGATACCAACTCAGATTCGGTCATTGAATCCCGCATATAGCTATGCAATACCCGAAAAAACGACACCGCCTCCGCAATAAAACATGAACCTGATGAGTGGTTGCCGTTTTCTATCACTTTTCACTACCATACGCAGAGTCATGCCCAAGCGGGATGACCTGCACGGCCTCATTGACGATAGCGCAGCCGACATTATTATCCTCACAAAAACCTGGGTAACTGAACACATGACACCGACTATATCCCCCCTCTCCCGCTTTCTACTAATCTCTATCATCATGACCGGTGCTTAAGAAGGGGTGGTGGCGTCCCAGTATCCATAAGAGATATCGCCTGCTCGCTGCAGCATCAACCGCGGCACTAATCTGGAGCTAATACGGGTATGCGCACATCACCCATTTCCAGAAACAATAAATTTCGAGGCTGCTGCTGGAGGGCCCCGACAGCCAACAATGCCTTAAATTATAAGCTGCGCAACACGCTCAACGAGATTAAAAACACTCACCGTCAAGCATCAATCTTTTTTTCCCGGTTGCTAAAACTTCCCAAATATCATTTGGGCTTCATTAACGGTGACAAACAAATCTGCAGAAAATGGACTCTAGGAAATGCTCTCGAATCTGACTCTTACGATTTTGCAGTCTCACCCAAGTCATCTTGCAACCAACAGAGACTCGACTGTCTACTTGTTCATCGCTTCTGCAAAGCTGTAATCTCGCGCCATACGCACTAACGCTGAAAATGACACCGGTCAGGAGCCCTTATGTTTTAAAGGCCTATACTCTATACATTACATTTGTTCATAGTTTGGTCAAGGCTTTTGGCGGGTCGTCTTCCTCGAGTGTGCACGTTAAGCGCAGAGCGCGATCAAGGGCAACGCAAGCGCATGCTAAGATGCCGGGCATTCGAAAGCATACCCTCATCTATGCTTACAAAGCCTGCAGTTCGACGACGGAGCCATAGAGCGCCCGGTCGCCAGATTTGGAGCGCGAGGATCTGGTTGCACAGAGCACCAAAGATCCATTTCTCGGGGAACCTGGACGTCAGCGCACAGCTTTTGCGGTGTCAAGGACCTGAAACACGCTGGTTCACGCCGGGAGAAGTGTGTTTGGGCGTCTCGTCGCAGCGGGGCGCCAGTCACGTGGCTCTTCTCTCATCCGTTGTATGCCGCTCCACTTTTTCCATTTCCATGGCCGCTTCCGGTGGCGATCCTGCCAGGTATTGTCAGTGTATAGGAGGTTATGAATCAAGTCCCGTTGGCTGCGGTTGACACCCCGTTGTGCCGGTGCATGCGAACAACCACCCGAACAGCGGACGAACTCGCACGCGGTATGGCTATCGACCCAGTTTGAAAGGTCCGTGACAGGTCCGGAGAGCCAGAAGTTTAGTTTTGGCGCGCTGAAAAAGTTCGTCGTAGACAAGGTGCGGATTCGGTACACCGAAGCGAAATCGAAAGCGGAAGCGAAATAGTTTAGAAAATCTGCAGAATCATGCTCAGTAGGCTGCGCGAGACGCGGCAATGGCTCAGCGACAAGGGCGATTTACTCCAAGCGCCTAGCCGCGGTCGCTGTGCCACGCGTTAGGCGGTAGAGCAGATGTACACCGACTTTGATTTCTTCATGAAAGCGAGAGAATTGAGGACGGCGAGACATCTTGAGACGATGTACAGGACACAAATGCGTGCAGAGTACATAAGACAATGAACACATCGACGTGTAAGGACAACCACAGCTTGGGTACACCACGCAGTCAAGAAGGCTCGTGAAAACCTTTGAGTTGCTTTGAACACTGAGTGAAAAAAGCAAGATGTTCTGTAAGCCCGGTTAGAACACAACGAACCGAATGCAAAGCTCGAGATCTTTTCCTCGTGGCTTCACCTCACGTGCATCTGGTGTCTTCTCGTTTCTCCTCGGATAGTGTTGCATATCTTGCCTCCAACCGGTCAAGTATTGCTCCGCGGCGTCGTGCCGCGTGACAACACGAATCCAGCAGCGCTAGAGCGCCAAGTAGGTTTTCGAGCATCAAGGTACAAAACCGTTACCCTGGATTAAAGTCGAGTAAATTTTGCAACCCAGCCAAAAAGAAAAAAGAACAAAAAAATGATATTTTGCTTTTTGAAGAATAATTATATCAAATTTTTTAATATTTGATTCAGATTAGTTGGATTTAAATCAGATTAGTTCGATTTAAATCAATGTAACTAGACCATGGTGCGTGTTTATCGCTACATGTATTTCGTACATGAGGATTGATTAATTTATCCGTCCGATCATTGATAACGATGCGAAAGGAAAAGATGCAGGAAATACAAATGAGGTACTGTTTAATTAACGAGTTTTTTTTTTTTGTAACTCTGCCATACTAGAGGCAAGTAAAGAGTGATTTTTTTTTAGTTGACAAAATACTTTAATTTTTTATGTTCTAATTTCCTTGCAATAAGAGAGTACTTTTCAAGATAGAGTGAGTATCGAGGGACGAGCTGGTTTATGTTACACATCTTCTGTTTTTCCCCTTTTTCACCCGCCGTCTCCAGTTCTCAAAAATGTATTACTTTTTCTTCTTTTTTTGTACCTTTCTCGCTTTCTGATTTACTTGGAATGGAAATTAACGTAACTGGCAAACACAATGAAAGGTGGGAAGAATGTTCAGGACTTGCTCAGAAAAGAACTGCTTTCTGTTCGTGCTCATAGAAAGCATGAAATGATAGACCAGCAATAAATAAAGCTATTTTTGGGATTATTTTTGCCGGAAAGGTTAGATTTGGATCACCATAAAAAGACTGGTTTGATTTGGATTGTTATCTAAATAATCTCGATTTTTACTATTCAGATTTATGGCACTAATATATGCATCGGAAAACTTTAAATTTGTGAGAATTTGTATGTCCCAACATTCGTGTGTTCAGAGCTGTGTTACTATAACTCGTTTGAGTGCTGTTTGTGAATAGGAATAATGCAAAAATGATTGCTTATCTGGACGCAAATTGCTCCGCCAAACGTATTGCCGACATCCCTATTCTTGAATAAAAGATGAATAAGCGTTGAGGAGACACTTGTAACATGTGTTGGTTAAGTAATGTCGTTAACATAAATGTTCGATTCAAGTACACTTCCAAGTGATCACTGCGCCTTTGAGGCCATTAACATGGCTATATTAAAATCTCTAACCCCACAATTGCACTACCTGTTGATATTTGAGTACTCAAAAAAGAATCTCAAGATGAGATCGAAAATTGTTAACGTTTCCACTTGGCGGCCCATGCACCAAACTAAAATATTTTGCGCGCACTTCAACGCCTAGATTTAAAAATCACGTGCAGACAAATTAGAAATCAACGACAAGTTCACAATCAAAAGTAGATCGTACGCAAATCAATCTTCCTCCACGTCTTCTAATATCATGGTTAAAAGTTTTATTTCGATCCACTCGGAGCAGGAAAACGACACGACAGACCAAGGTAAATGCAAACTAAAAATTGTTTACAATTCTTTTAGAAACAACAGCGAGGGAAAACACAAGAAAATAAAGTTAAAATTATGTTCGAGAAGTTAAAGCCAAAGATAAGTAAGGAGCCACTGTTATAAAAATTTCCCCCATCAAAAACAAACAAACCTAAGCTTACTTGTGTATGTCTTGTCTCTATCGAAGTCCCAGTGATCTTGTTATAAGTCTTCGCCCCGTAGTTTTATTCCAAATTTGGAAAGAGTTTGGATTTGGGGAAACGGCAAAGCAGCTTTCCATTGTCAAGTTCCAGGCGCTGTAACACAGTCCTGATGTTGGCCACGTAAGTGGCAAGCGAAGCAGCCCACGTACCCGTGCGTGCAATATCTCCTGTTTGCGTGTGCACGTTTTTCTGGGGACATCCGCGAAATGAGATTTTCAGCGAATATTCCACGAACACTGCATCAATAAACCGGCTGTCCGACAAAAATGGTTTAAAATTTTTTTGATTTATCAATAACCGATGAGAACGCTGAGACTCAATTTTCATGTATAGCAGCGTTACAAGTCCACACAAAATGGGAAATAAATGGAGAAAACATGAGTGTATTTTTCGCGCTTGTCAACAGAACTACGCGACAATGTGTAGGATAGGTGTGTGCGTGTCTCGAATAGAAGAAATAAAAACATTTCAGAAAAATAAGTCTTCCTGATTCATGAGTGAGGTGATAAGAACTAGGGACACAAATGATTTGGTTGATCAAACAATGTTGTCCACGACTAAAATTCGTGCCGCTTCTAAACTGCGAAATATTCCTCACAAAAAAAAAATATATATATGTATATATTCCTCACAAAAACCCTAAGAGACATCAAACAAGCTCAAGTATAGCCTACCTTTACAACAGACGGTCTTCAGTCGTGCCTGCCGCTCTGCGGGGCTCCGACCTAAACGAAAGTAATGGTAAAGGCTTGTTTTCAAAATATATTTAAGGAAAAATGACTGACTGCAACGTTCCGATCGTAATCTTTTTAATATCGCCAATGCAACGGACCGCTTCGTATACTTTTGGTCTTTTCTTTTTTCTTTTTTTTATCGGTCAGGCTGCGCACCATGTCCTCAATTTTTGTTTGCTTTTTTTGCAAATTCGTTGTACTTCCAGTACCTTCCCACTCTAAAAGAGAGCGACAACTGCTAAATTAGAAATAAAGTGCTGGACAGGTTACATGATGGCAAACACAAAGTGAAAATGTCTTTCATGCTCGAGTCGGGAGAAATAATGGAACTTGACAAAGGGCCTAGATACCTGGGTCTCCTGTACTAAATTTGATTTCATGCTTGGGTGGATGCAATTGATCCGCCTTGCGTTACTTGTATCCTGAAGATGCTTGCGCCATGGTTATCAAACTTAAAGGGATACTACAACGGAAATTTGGGCGCTCATTTTTTGGTCTATATGTGTTCAAGGGAGCATTATCACATAGGACACACCAATCTCCTGTTGAAAAAGACAGAAAAAAATTTTAAAACGAATTAAACGATTAGCAAAGAGCGCCTGGTGGATGTCGCTAACGCCTCGTTGATAATGCTCGTCTAGGAACCTTGACAGCTAGTGATGGTGAGTGTCTCGCCTCCGGCCACGACGAGAGAGGGGGGAAGGAGGAACTCCCCTCTTCCCGAGAATCCCTTTTGTGTGTCGCAGAAGTCGCTATTGTCCCCGTACAAGATTATAGAAGATTAACCCGTCACTCAAAATTCGTACAAAAGCAGCCGCTTCGGTGGCTGGAACGACCTAGGCCATCCTCTCGACGTCAGCCTCGCTGTAGCTTTGCTCGTCCCGAGACGACCTACGTCACGATTGCGTTGGATGTCACGTGCTCTAAGCTGTTCCTTCTCCGAGCGCTTGCCATAGTGGGCCGTTTATAACGAAAAATACAGCCATCAGGCTCAAAATACAAACCCGCGATTGTCATTTTACGGATATTGTGGACCATATTCAACCTATTTTTGAACAGGACGGGAGTATTTCAAATTTCGTTGAAGTATCCCTTTAAGGTTCAAAGAAACAAAAATGCAACGGAGCTTAGCGGGATATAATAAGGTACAAACAATATCTTGGTGTAAGGTACGCGCATTACATTAAATAATGTATGCAGCAGTAATGATTTATCGAATTTTAATGTATGGAATAAAGCTACAAAGGAAAGTTGAGATCGCCCTTAGATATGCTACAGGTAGTCCCTGCTGCTATAAGAAAAGGAAGAAGAAAAAATACGCGATAGAAACGAAACTATATATTGAATAGTAACGGAACGTGAACGGTAATCTTAAGGTGGGCCTCCCGTCGTTATAGTATACTGCACAAATAAAAAAGGAATACGTCGAATCGAGCCACAGTTGGGAATCCAACGTTTCAAGGCCTACTTGGCCTCGTCTTCGTAGGTGACTGGGGCGATATTCATTGAGGAGCGCTGTTTTCGTTTACTTATTATTCAGGGGTGCGTTTCTTTTGAGTTTATTACATCTCGAAGCCCTGGATGTAGGCTGGCAATAAAGTGTCGAGAGGACTATTTCTATTTTCTAGAGTGGTCTGTATGTATCACGATTCCTAGAAAATGTTCTGGCGGTGGTTTGTTTCAACCAGACGTGCAGACCCGGCGTCAAACCTGTCAAGAGCGCGGGAGCGGTGCGCTCCAGACTGCGCGTACGACATCTGCCGGCGGACGCTGGGACCGAGATAGCGCGCCACGGAACAAGCGTTGGCAGCTGCCAGCGCTTGTTCCTTCTGCAGACTCCACCGGCCACCAGAGGATCGCTCGGCGCCTCCATGCTGCGAAAGAAAAAGGCACGCGGTGCGGCGGCTCACTCGCGCCGCCTCCACATTATCGCGCGTTCTTCTGGAGAGGAATTTCGCCGTTGAACTGGCGCGCTTGCTTCGGTGGAGGAACGCAAGCCTAAAATCGGCTCAAGGTGGTCCTATACTCCACTGGATATACTTGCCAGATCACATGCTTCAGCGTAAACACTTAAAATTATTTTATTCAAGTTATTTCTTTTGTTCATCACTTTATTGTTGTAATTCTTTCTCTAAATGAAAGCCAGCTGAATTAAAATATTTACATGAAAGCCGAAGCCTCTTGTGACTTGCTGAATATTGGAAGATTCATTCAAACATAAAATATTTAAATTGGTAGCGTCATAACAACCTTGGTGCTGCTTCCACAAGCGGCAGGAAGCTTTAAGAAACGAAGCAATTTTAGTGTCCGACCCACGTTCTTAACCGCGGAATCACAAGCCGCGGTTGTGTTTTCATCCTGAAAGCAATTGATCGAAAGAGCAGAAATAACAAGCACTTAAATTGGTAACGGTGAGGAAGCATTACACGTATTAAGATCATCTGGTGGGCTAGTTGGTTATAAACGGAGGTGGCCAACTTACTAATTTATTGTAATTAAATTACATTGCTAATTACATTTCTAAAAATGACTGAAATGTAATTAAGTCACATTGCTAATTACTTTTCTAAAAATGACTGAAATGTAATTAAATTACACTGCAAATTATTACGCCACAAAATTAAAGATTTTGAGTTACAAATGAGCGCATAAAAGTAATGAAATTACTTTCAAACTACTGTTTCATATATTTTAAAGGAGGAGCTATACGAAAAAAAGTAAGACACTCTGCTCTGCATTTGCAAATTAAGAACTGTCAACCCCACACCAAGCCGGTGGGCAAAACCAAAGACAGATAAGGCGGACCAACATTCCCTCCCAAACCGAACCGACTGACTTGGGTCTGACTGTGTTGTGGGTTCAAATATTTCCTAAATACCTATTGCGCACGCTGTCGATCCTAGGATGCTTCTGGGTTCAAATTGCCTTGCTATTGATTATTCCTATGGGCTGTGCCTTCTTTGTGTGAACTTCGGGTCAAGATGAACTTCACGGGGGACACAAACCATGTTTGAGGAAGCCCATTGTTGGTCACAGCAACAAAAACCCAGCAGGATTTTGGTGGCACGACTATCTAGTTCGACCTAGAGTGCCTTCAAGCAACGCGCACATAAAGCCATCCACTACGACCGTCACACGAGACAGAGGCCACAAACGAAAACCGCATTTGTCATTTCTTTTTCGTTATTTTTAAAGTAGCTTAATTTTTTTGCATGTGCAAGAACTGCTTTTGTTTTGTACCTTCCCGGGCAAATAAAAAAGCCTGAAATATCTAAGAAGTAATTACGATTTTAATTACAATTACCGCCTCAAGGGTAATTCATCACATCACAAAATTGCCTGCATCAAAAGGTAATGGCCTGCATTATAAACTATTCACAAAATTAATTTAATTACTGTAATTCAATTACAGTGATTTCATTACTGCCCCCTCTGGTTAAACGTGATATGAAAAAGCGCAAATGACTAGGAAGAGAAGAAGTGGACAGGACAAAGCGCTTACTTACAGCTTACGTGTAATGAAGGGATTAGAAAAGGGCACAAATTAAGTGAGGAAATCATGAGTGATAATGAAGAACCATCGAAAAGAAGAAAGAGTGGAAGTGGGAGGTACTCAAGGTCTTGGACTATTTCAAACTGAATAATTTGAATTTGCTTATATCTGATCAGGAAGATAAGTTTGAAGTAACTTTGAAAAGCTACGAGCTGCCAATGCAAAAAATTCAATATCGTAATGGGGTTCAAGCCAAGCAAAGTGAAGGCGCAATCTCTCCAATTATGCAAATATTCAGATTTATCATAGTTGCGAAATATATAGCTTCATTAGAAGTTAAACAACTGGAAATGTTCTTCACAGCGAAGACCCACAAGGAAGCTCGCTCCTTTCGCATAGTTGTGACTGAAAAAAAAAACTTTCAGCCTTTCCACTCTCGTGAAGAAGATAGACCAGCGAAGCTGTACTATGGTGGAAATGAAAGTATTTATAAATGTAAGGATTAAGGTGTGATTTTAAATTGGTTATTATGACAACCGTACTGTCCTTGGTTGTCTTTGTTATACCACGTCAATCGCTGAATGCTCATGAACGGGAGTCGAGGCGCCACTAGTCATTCCTCCACCACGTTCAACCTCGGTAGGTGCTCTGGTACGGGTGGGTACTTGTAGCCATTAACGGTCGCGAACCGGGGCACCGCGCCTTTGAGCAGGGAATCTCGGCAAGTTCTGCACGCCGGTTCTTTGTAAACGTCCGCCAACTCGATACACTGCCGGAACGCGCACGCGCCCGTTTCCCGCGTCTTCTCGTCCAAGCGCCGCCAATCGTGGATACGTCTCCGGCAAACCAGAGTGGGTCGCACACGGCGCACGTGGCGTCAAGCACGAACTCCCTCCGGAACCTCGCCGTCGCACCCGGGGACTGTCCAACCGGCGTGGAGCGCTTTCGTCGCCGGGCCTCGCGCTTGCGCTTGGCCTCCGTGGCACGATCGTCGTCCTTGGCGTTGGCCCGCCGGCGCCGTCTACATCGCTGGTTCTGTTCTCGCCGGCGGCTTTTCAGGCGAGCGATGTGCTCTTCTTTCGCAGGAGAGTCTGAAGCGGTGGACGCAGTGGAAGTCGAGGGGACAGCGTTTCGCGTCGGTTGCCGACCCATTCGCGCTGCTGCGTACGTCGCCGCTCCTTCCGCACCTTCCGCACCCAGTCTTCTTTGCCCGAAAGGGCACGCGGCCGATTCATCCTCAGTCTAAATCGAAACTGATAAGAGAGTAAGAAACAGCGCGCTAAACAGTCGAGGACGAAGAAACACACGTGACGTGCACTGCGCTTGTCCAACACCTCCTAGAAGAGAAGGCCGTGGCGCTCTCCTCGTGACGTCGCAAAGAAGGCTTTCAGGGGCGCTCCTCGAAGCAAAGGCAACGCGCGTGGATCGACCGTCGTAACGCGCTTCTAGTCACATACGCGTGTCTTATTAGCTAAAATGAAAGCTGCACATAGCAACGGGTATAGAAAACATTTTATTACACGGGCAAAATATTACACCGCTAATTAGTCGGTATGAAATGGCCCGAGGTACACTCTAGAAAAAGTCTATGCGTCTACTTTCACGCACAACACTCGGAGAGCCAATCAGCGCAACTTACGGAGGAGCTCAGCGAATGACGATGCCGAAACATATGTTTAGACCAAAAAACGCAGTCTGAGTTGTGACATTAAGCAAGTGCAAAACGTCACGCTTGCATTGCTTAATGTTACAACTCATTCTGCATTTTTTTGTCTAAACAGATGTTTCGGCATCGTCATTCGCTGAGCTACGCTTCGTAAGTTGCGCTGATTGGTTCTCGAAGTGTTGTGCGTAGCAGGCTAGCCTCGACATTTTTAGAGTGTAGGCATATCAGAGAAAACATTGAGTCGCGCAATTATTTCTGTAGGAATGCATATTTTACACAGAAATACTTCGACAAAATAACGAGACATGGAGTGATTGGACACAGCAAAACAGATCACAGTTAAAAATCAGGTAGACGTAGTTAACGCGGACACAGCGAGACAAGTGTCACGTACGATCATGTAAGCGACGTTATCGCGTGCAGTCACTGTATTCTTGCATCATACCACGGCCACATGGCAAAAGTAATGTAATTTCGATCGAATGATATTATGGGGTCGACAAATCAGCTTTCGACGCTCTCATATTCACTCAAGACCTCGAGCTGATTAAGTCCCATATTATTTAATGAAAATATATTAACTTTTCCGTGTGGCAGGGGTACTAAACTTACTATTTACAGTCAACTAACTAACTTCTTCCTATGGTCTCGAGCTGCCTTAGAATAAGATATAACTTATTTTGTATACACTAATACTATTACCTTAATACAAATAAGATTCTAGTATAAACGCGGTAACGGCAATAAAATAAACTAAGTATAAATAAACACATAAGCCCAAACAACGCACTTTGTATAATCACACAAACTTGTTATTCGCCTTCCAGTGAAAACTAGAATATTACCACGCATATTTACAAATGTTGGCGCAACCGCACACGGTTAACGACAAACAAGATGCCATTTTATCATGAAAAAAAAAGAAACCCGACTGCAGCACTTTACTCGTGTGCCACACGACTCAGAAAGCCCGTAAATAAGTTGTTTCTCACCTGTCGATCGTATAGACCATTTCATTTAGCGCTCTCTGGGCGGCACCATTTTGTTCGACCGCAGCGCCCTCTCCATACATCCGGGAAATTCAGCGGGTTCGGCGAGGTAAAACGAGAGAGAGGCACGCGCCCGACTCCGCTAGCAGACGACAAACTGAGAGGTTGCCGTTCTCCCTCTTTGAGCTGTATCGGCGGGCTGTACGGAGCATCGAACTCTCGCTCGTGGCTGCCATTGTGAAGTGGTTCGCGTCTCTTAGAATAGTTATGTCTACTCCAAAATCTTCCTATAGCTCTCTGTTGTTCTATTTCTGTAAATGATCAACAAGCATATCTTTTTCCGTTACTTAAATAGCAGTTGTGTCAGCCGGCAAAATTACCCTCAACTACTGCGTGTATTGCGGCAGGAGAGCACGTTTTTATTTATTATTTCAGACTTCCACTCACGGTCGCTAAAGGCCTACGCCAGTACGAACGTCGTATAGTAAAAAAGGTACAGCAACTGGATTTACTTTTCGCCAGAGAGACCGGCCAATCTGACACAATTTCCCCTATCTTTTTTTATTTGCACGCAGGTAACAGCGCAATTGGACCATGTGAGTATTTTTATCTAGCCTAGTATTACATGACAACTGGCATACCAAAATCTGCGCATCTGCGGTTAAAAGTTCCAAAATGACGCGATTTTAAACACAGTTTGCACGCCAGCCGGACGCTAGCTACAGCCCACTCGGCGGAGCGGACGACATGCGGGGTGAGAGGGAGTGCATTTTTTCTCTTTTACCCTCTCTGCTATGACCCTAATGGAACGGTCTATACATACGTCCCAGAATATCTGGCACGAAAACATTTGAACACGAACTTTAAGTCTTTCTCTGTGAAGAGAGACGTCCATCGATAATCGACCAGTGCTCATCGTTGGCTAGTTGCAACAAATGCCACTCAAACCGTAGCAGGACTCGCTCTGTGAATCCACGTAAATGCCAGTATCAAGCGAACACAAAACGCTGAAAGCCGTTTACAACTCCCTAGTAACACCGAATTGGAGCGCAGCTCCTTGAGGAGGAGGAGGGGGAAGGGCACTCAGGGGAGGGTATACCTCCCTCCTCCTCCTCCTTCCTCCTCCCTCCTCCCCATCATTCTTCAATCTCCTCGGGGGTCACATGACTTGGGGGAGAAAGTTACGTTACCTGAGGGCCAGGTGACCTGAGGTCACGTGACCTCGGGGGTCACATGACCTTTCCCCCACGAGGTCACGTGACCGCATTGGGCTCGCGCGTTGCGTTATGGGAAATTCCCCGCAGCGCACCGCGCGGTTACGCCGACGGCGCCGCCGACGCCGACGGCGACGCCGACGCCGCTCAAGCCGGAACGGCGCCTAAGAGCTGCGCTCTAAAAAAACTACCCGAGGCTGCGGTGACGACCAAGAAACGACGGCAAGAAGGATCAAAAGAACCACACACACACACACACACGAGAGCAGCGGCAGCAGTGTGGGATGCTTAACATCGTCGACCCATCTCTTGCTCGGGTGCGCTCCCTGCGGCGATGACAGGATTTTTTTCGGTTCCCTTCCCTTCTCAAAGTCTCACCGTTCCTTTTTAGACAGTCATCAGCTCACACACAACGTAAATTTACCAGAATCGGAGCCCATACAAGGGGAAGAAAACGTCGCAGCGGACCGGTTCATTCGAAAAGTGTGGGAGCTGCGGGACTGCACGTATAGTCCCGCGGTTACGGGGATAATCACCAATATAAAATTGGTACTTTCAACTTGGGTAGCGCTTTGTATATTACGTTTATATTATATATATA